>CM043117.1:56506221-56746096 GCA_023701765.1 Hylyphantes graminicola | reverse complement strand
ACTATACTATTTGTACTTTATTTTATTATCGTGAAGTTAATGAGCAGAATATATTTGCACATTTAAAAAGCCACAACAAAGTAACAGGGTAGAAGAAGCTCTTTATTCCAACCAACATAAGTTTATATAGCAAAAGTTCAGTATTGTGACTTAATCAGCTCGTTGCTTCAGTCACGGTTAAAGTGTAGTACACTGTAAACAATTTCTTTAACTTTCCGTATATATACCAGGACATTTCCTGGCTTTTTCAAGAATCCATCGCTTCGTGATAAGTTCCTGGGATTTTCAGGTTTTCCCTTTCAAATTTGGCAACGTTTGCTTTGAACAGCCGTCATTGCTCACGGCGCCTTGTTACAAAATCAACGCCAACGTTACAAAATCAGTAACGTTGTTGCTATAACGAAGTTCATGCAAGGCCCGTCCGTATGGCCGAGTGGTTAAGGCATCCGTCTCAGGATTCAGCCTTCTCAAGAGTGTGGGGGTTCGAATCGCACCTACTGCTAGTCATACTATAAATCGGATATCTGTACTGAGAGAGAGTAGAAAATCCAATTCTTGACGAATGGGTCCGAGTACACGAGGACAGACGTGCTCGTTAAATCTGTGAAGTCCCGACGGCGTCAGTGTACGATGTCGCTCGAAGTTCCGTTGGGTGCTCGCTCAGTTTACTGAACGGTTCCAGGTATTTTCCAGAAAGGTTCCAGGTATTTTCCAGAGAAGTTACTGGCTCTAAGTGGGATTGTTTCCATATGTTTGGGGAAGGTTACTGATATATTCCAGGAACATTACTGGTAAAAATTGGGCAGCTCAGCTGCCCATTATTTCTCAGTAACGTTCCTGAAAATTTTTTACAGTGAAAATACACGGTTGAAGGGAAATATTAGGAATACTCACAATTATTAATATTATATATATACTAAACTACTTTTATGCTACTGAAATATGCGTTTCTGTTCTGAAACCAAACATGGCCTATCTTTGGTGTTTGTATTCGATTTCCTATAATCAGAATTAATTATTTATACCAATTATGAAGGTGGACACGCTTGTCTTCTGTTCGTTAAAAAAAACAAGTGTTCACTGCGGAAACAAACTCACGCTTTTGGTTCATTCAGAACCAGGGACTGATCTACCATTAGGCGTTTTAAGCGTAGGGCTCCCATATTTTGGGGCCCCTAAATTTTAGTTTGTATTATGCTAAATTCTGCCAAATTTCTAGACATTTTTAAAATTTTCTGAGACTTCTTTGATTGTAAATTATCTTTGGCTTATAAATTGACTTAACGCGATGTTTTCATCATTATTTTTAGGAATGCGATAAAATGGAGCAAAAAGTATGCTACACCGGCCAACTAGCACATCTTTGTGAGCAACATTTTCTTTAAAAATGCACCCAAAAACTGCTGTGTCGATAGTCCGAGTTTTTATAAATCAGGCCCTGTACATAACGTAAAAAACTGAATTAAGCACTCTCATGCATTTAAGTTGGACTGTCGTACACGTACGTTAATTTTCGTTGTATACCACAAGGGCCATGCCCTCTATTTATCATGGGGTGCCTGGAACACGTCACTTAACCATCTGGCATAATAATTTCTTAATACAAGGACATCGAACTACTTCACAAATATAACCAGTTCAGATACTACTTCACAATTCACAGTTCAGAATAAGGAAGGAAACATAATTTAAGATACCATTAGTATGTGATTAATTAAAGAAAATCGAATTTTAATACGTTTGAACACATCTAAATAATTTTATATAAACTATTATTATTGAAGGAACACTGTGCTAGGTATTGCATTTATCGTCAGACAGGTAGCCTTAATATTGTTTGTGTATTGCATTTTATTTAATTGTATATATAAACAGATATACGGAAATATCGATGTCACATCCAAGAAGCGATAAAATCGAAGTATTTATCCGATCTAATCAAATAACCAATTGTATTTTCCGTTTCTTGTGCTAAGCTATTTTTTGTATGAGATCTTGACCTTTCAATAATCTATTTTAGTAGATAAGGTACCCATGGGGACTTCAACCGCTTATGTTTGTTCTAGTTAGCAATCGAAATAAACTTTTTTTACTTATAAACTGCTTACGTATCTGTTTAACTTTAGCTATTATGGTATTTGTTTCATTTGTAGAATGTCGAGTTAGTTAGGCAGTATTTTAATTTCATTTAGAGCTTTGGTATGTTTAAGATTATGCTGCTCCAAGTCAAATGTAGTAAACTATTTCTAAACGTAAGAACGGTTAACGTTTTTTACCTTGATGTTGAAAAGTCTTTTAAAAAAGTAAACAGATGTGAAAGCATTTGTGAAAATTACGAAGTTATTATTTTTTTAATTATAGCTAACAACATTTTTATGTCGTTATTTTTTTCAATGATACTTAGGGTTTGAGTAGTTTATACTGGGTGACAAAAAATAAAGCTTAAACTTCAAAATTCTCCACCGGAATAAAATTGAAAGAAACAGAAGCCGTTTGACATAAGAATAAAAAAAACGATTTAAACATTTTGCAACAGGTGGTGCTGCATAGCATCATAAAGTAAAAGGATTTAATTTTAAAGTTAAGGCTATCGCAAGGCAACGGTTGAAGAATAATTTACAAGTTAAACGGATTGAATTAACATTTTGCTTTTGTGTTTGGATTCAGCACAGTTAATAAACGATTTTTTTTCATCTGATGTGACATTATCTTGTTGTTGTGGATGGGTTTATGCAACTAACAGTATTGAATATGCACAGTTGGTTGGGTTAAGTCCATTACAGTTAGTTTGGTTACATTTAGCCCCAGTGAAAAACGCAAGAGTATCATAGAGCAGCATTCTCGCAAAGGGTCATTCATATTCAACCAAAACACCAGTTTGGTGACATAAACACCACCATAGAAGCTAGAAGCTCCCTTCGCAACGCCTCTTTCACACCTGAAGCCATCGTATTTGTCCGCGAGAGTCTCCAACAAAGACAAACTGCCCCATTCTTCCAAGATACAGATTATACAAAGTGAGCCATATTTACCATATAACTTTTATTTGGTTCTTGTATTAGGATTAATTTGTAGTCGAAACCTTTTAAGTTTTGTCACTCACAGCGACACCCTTTGCAAAAAATTTTGAACTTGTTTTTATGCGGTCATTTTTATGCCTAAACTTCAAAAATATTTTTTTTGCAGAATTTTGATGTTTAAGCTTTCAACTTGTTATAATATAAATGAAGTTAAGATTAAACGTGACCTAACTGGCTAAATAAGTCTCGTTTATTTTAGAATAGTACACTATAGATAAACGTCAGAAGTCATCGATATTTCTGAATGTTTCTCGAAACATAGACAAACAAATGAATAGGAACTTCAAACAATGGGTGTCCAAAGCAGAAGCATTCATTGAGTTCATATGAAGGAAATACTTATTTATTAATAGTATTTTCTGCAAAAGATTAGTCTTCTGCCATAAGAGATAACTATTATTGACGTGTCTTTGATTAACTTGCTTAGGCAACACTCCATTGAGTTACACATTCGTTTTTATGGTTAACACAAAACAAAGAATGTACAAAATAACTTCTTGGCTAAATTTAGCTTCTGATCAATTCTACACTGTATTGTTCCATACAAAAAATAAGTGCTTGCTAATTTCAATGAAAGTTTGAATAATAACATTAAAAAAATAATGATTTCGTGTTTTAATTTAATCAAAATGAAAAAAAATGAATAAAATTATATTCAATAGATTTCGATCATGCACACTAACACATTAGAGTACAGATACTTCTTTCAAGCAATTAAGTAAGTAAAACTTTGTAAAACGAGCTTAACCAGATCTGGTCTGATATTGTCAGCAGTGCTAAATGAAATTTTCATTTTGTCTATAGCACTGCTGACTCTATTCCATGGTTGGTTAGTACTGTATTGATTCTATGCTGGTGACTACGATTAAGTATATATGCAAACTGCTGCAAGGTAGTATTTATGTTTTTTTTTAACTTTAATTATTTGCACATGCTCGGTTATTTTACCATTTAATAAAATTGGTCTATATTTATAAATAAAAAAGATTGGCATAAAGTGAGAAAAATTGACACATTTTTATGCATTATGATATTCTATTGTAAAAATTTTTTAATCTTATATTTACATTTTAAAAATGTGAACTGTTACTGTTTAAAATGACGTTTTCCATAAGGCAATAATTTACTAACATTTGAAATTATTGCTTGTAACTACATTTACAATTTCGTAACCTAATAAGCTGCATGCTACCAATACTGATACCGTTAAAAAGTACTTAAACTTCCATAGACATTTTCTAAACATATTATGAGGCATGGCAAATAAGAAATCATCTTAAATGACGTTAAGACGCAATACTAAACTTGTCAACAAACTATAAATCTTAAGGTCAATATTGTTTAATTACCGCAAGACTTATTATCATGATTTAGTTTTCATATGAGCAACGCATAAAGATACGTCGTTTAAGCATCTTAAAGAGGCATATTGTGAAAAATCTATTACAACCGAACAATAATTCATTATAGTAATTAAATTACTTTCCGAAACCTTAGCTTAAGGGGCAACCAGTGTTAATTAAGTAATTGCTGAAATTATTCTGCTACATACAACAACCAGAATAAATAATGTTAACCACAGCTTACGATTTTTTGAAGAAAAGTAAGCTAAGTCAGACATTTGTTTTATAAAATAATGTTCCCAAGAAGTTATTTTTTTAAATTATTGGTAGTTTGTTTTTAATTAAAAAGATTCCTTAGCTTTTTTCTAAATTAGAATCATGTTAAATTTTTTTAAATAACATTTTAGTTCTTATAACGTATTAAAATTCAAGAAAATTATTATTAATAAAAATTGGCTTTTAAATTACACGATTTTTTAAAAGTGTGAGTTTAAAAAAATGATGTGTTAGGTATTATTCAAAACAAAATTAACTTAAGAGCAAAAAAAGTTTTTCATTTAAAAAATAGTGAGTATCTGTAAAAAGTGTTGTTATGGGGGTGTTTGATTAAAAAAAATGATTGGAGCTTTTTTTTTTAATGTTTAGATATGGCTGAATTATTTTATGAATTTTATTCAGATATCAGAGAAGAATTTGAACATATTATATTTCCTAAGTTTTGTAATTGGATATTGTAACGTTGCAAACTGTTGTGATTTTCATCCTGTTAAATTTATTCGATTCAAACAATGTTATTTAATGGTTTTGATAATCCTATTTAAAAATGAAATATATTGCCTCCATAACCGCTTATTATAAATATATTTTTAAAGGATTCCGCAATTGTAAACTTATTTCTCTAAAACCCAAATAATCTTATTTGTGAACTTTTATACAAACCTTTTTAAAAAAACTAGTTTAGTGTATAGCTTTTTCTGAATTATAAAGACTCACATTTCTTTATTCTGCTTCCCAATCTATTTACGTGCCTTTTCTGGGGTTTAAAAATCTTCTTCAATGTGAAACTATTTTTTAAGAATTCCCTTTTTTTTGTATTTGTAATAATATTTTGACTAATATGTGCCATAAAAGACCATAAGTATAGAAAGATTTCAAATACATTTTAACTGTATTAAAGAAGTTCTTGAAAGTTTAGAAAATCACAAAAAAGAAAAATTTCTAATACTAAAAATAAATATAGTCCGAAATAGAAAATGCAAACGAATGCACATTTTTTTATTCATATAAAAAAAGAGGGAAATTACCTTACATTTGGGAGGAGAGACTGGGGTTATTTTACTTATGGGGCGGATTTTCCGCAGAACTTTAGTTTAAAATATACTATAAGCTATTTTCCTGCCCAAAACCTGTACAGTACAAATTTTTCCAGGTAGCGAGGGGGCTGATATTGACGATCTATCGTTAGTTCGCTTAAATTCATCAACAACGATTAATTTTTATATTTTTTTAAACATTTGTTTCGGTCGTCAGTGTTTTATTTTGTTTTCAGATACTCCGTTGCATTTTTCCCTAAAAGCAGGAAAATGTCACTAGGCAATAATAAAAAAAACTTTTAAAATATATTTTTATCCCTAATTCCTTTTCCGCAGAAATGCGCTCACAAAGGTATTCAACTTTTTCTTTTTTAATTTTTATTTTTAATCCATAAAAGTTCTGAATGGCACACAATAAGCAAGAACAAGGGTAAATATTAAATTTATTTTACGAAATAATTTAACCATATTTTATTTCGTTAAAACTAATAAGCATGATTCCTACATTTCATCATGGCATCAAAACCAACCCACTTTCTAGTTTGGACAGTTGTACTTCTGGGCAGTGAAATGGCTATGGCGTTAAAAGTATACCATTAAATAATTTAGCCGTTGAATTGCCCTACGTATCAACCCAGTATACATCAGATGAGGAAGAAGCTAATTTAGTAGAAATTATCTCTTTGCCAAAATTCAGATTTTTTTAATCTTTTGAACTATAAGTATATTTCAGTTCTTCATTTGAAACTCAAATATTCACTTACTTTTATTTCATTATTTATTCCAACATTGCGCACAAATGAAGAGCTTATGGAAGAATTGATGAACAAGCTAAGTGAAACTTTTGAAAAAAATTGAGATTTTTGTGTCAATGAACACATTGTTAACTTCTTTAATGATAACAGTTTTTTTTCTTTTTCATAAAATTTAAATTTACTATACTTTTATGCTTTATAAGTACAGTTTTCAACAGATCTGAGTGCAAACGAAAAACTTTAAAGCTCATTTTCTCGTTTTCACCTTTTTGTCACTACGTTCTTCCACTAAGCTCTTCAAATATATCAAGTTCTTCATTAATGTGGTTATGAAATTATTTTGCAAATAGCTTACACAGCTTGTAAAATATCGGCATAGCTCCAGCATGGTGATTAGGAAAAACATTTCCAAAATGATTTTGGGGAAAGGATTGCAACATTTTTTTAATCAAAAGTTGTCCTGGCCTAAATAAGCCAATTTGGAGCAATCGATTTTATAAAATTGTGCTAGGAAAACATCAAACTTACTGTAAATTTAAATGTTACTTCAAAATGGGCAAATGCGCGATTTTTAATCGTCATCAGGTAGAAAAGCAGCACTACTTATTAGTGTTATGTAAAAAAAAACCACTTATTATTAACATATTTTCAGGGTAAATTTTTAGTTGGTTGAAAAAATTTTCTCTGCATACGGGGCAGATTTTATGATATAACATTTTCGTTAATCAGATGAACGACAAAGTCCGATCACCCAGTTGATACCGGTAGTTCCGATCTTCCTTATATTAATACTGATATTGTATGTTACAAAAATAGGATATCGTGCTAAATATTTTTTTAAACTTCTTTTATTTAAAAACGACAAGAACGACACAAATACAACTTTGTAGTTAAATTTTACATTATAAAAATCCATTACTAAAAATTGATATATTTTTAAAGAATTAGAGTTTGACGCTTCCAGAATTCTTTTAACTTAAAAAATATGATCTGATAGCTTCCAGTGAACTATTGATTTTAATATTGGGAACTTATATCACTTTGCTTTTAAATCAAATCAAACGAAACCTATACCTAGGAGACCCTCGCCGAGAAAATTTATGCAAAGCTGATAACGATTAATGGTATAACTTAGTAACAGAATTTTCTGTGCCCTTGCTACAAGTTGAAGCTTGAATTTGACAAAGAGTCAACCCTCAAAGTTGCACTTATGTAAAGCAACCAAAATGTAGCGCCATATTTATCATATAAATTGTAACATCTAACAACATGAGACCCCACAGAAGATTCCTACACATTCTTTTTATAACGTATATGTCAAACATATGTTAAAAAGTGTGTTTTGCAAGTTACTTTGAAAAACAAATTAATGTTTAATATTGCTTAGGTTAGGTTTGAATAATCGTCGCAATAGAGCTACACGAGGGCTATTGGCGACCAACGTCGTATTCGAGAACCACATTCAAGTGGCGAGCCGACACCTGAATAGTCACCCAACGCAACCGTTAAGGGCGACGCGACATCGTACGCAGCGTTAGGACTTAGAAGGATAATTAACGTGCACTCCCTTACACGGGGTATTATTCGTCGGACATTTTTGGCTGCATGGGCCGTTTATAAGTCGGAAGTTATTTAGGCGATGCCCGGACCCGAACCTGGGACCTTTCGCATGCTAGGCGAGTGCCGAACCGACTGGGCTCCCCAGCCCCTTAATATTGTTTAGATATATCTTTCTTAGGAATTTCTTTAAATTTAAGGCCTTAATCCCTAATAGTATACTGTGTTTTGGTGGCATGAATGCAAAAAAAAAACAAATTTTTTTCTATGATAGTTTATTCTAACATTGTTTTTAATGTGAAATGCTTTTTAAGCTTACTGCTGAAAGAATTTTTTTTAAAGAAATATGAAATTTAATTGAACAACGTACAACTTTAATTTTTAGATAAATAAACGGCTAATATCTGTAGCCAAAGGCTGAATTATCATAATCACTAAGATGGACATATTAAGCATGCTTTTACGAAATTGCCAGATACATTATTTTCAAACAGCAAGAGAGTTATCGTAAATTACATCATGTCACGAAGCGATGGATCGAAATGAACGATTGAAGTCTTGAGTAATGTTTTGTATATTCCCAAGGTGGATTTTGGAGATAACTTTTTTTGTACTTTTTAAATAAATTGCTGTTTTAAGGAGTAATTGCCCTCAATTTCTGAATACTTAATCTGATTAATTAAATGATTGTCGAAATCAGAATAACATTTCCAATTATCCTTTTGTTTTAATTGTGACGTTAAAATATATTACTTTGTTAATTTAAAGTAACTATTCTTAACTTTTACAAAGAATGGCGCTTGAAAGCGGCAAAGTTTTTACATTTTATTTCAAAGTTTAACATATTTCTCAGAATTTATTATTTTGAGATAACAATCAGTTGAAATGTAATTCCATTTTCATTTTAGTCTGATACATTTCAATTCAACAGTACGAAAATGAAAAATGTTATCATGTCACAGATTTTGAAGGAGAAACTAATGTACCATAATTGACTATTTAAATGATAATTATATTTTCAATTTCAAAGTTAATTTAAAAAATGGAACATTATTTTTTTCGTGATAGAAGAAAAGAGAAAATATAATTCGATTTCTAAGTGATTATGTTATTCTGCTTAAAGGAAGTTCTTAAGTTATGCTATTATGCTTTTCTTCGTATAGATATTCGGAGTATTTTACTCCATTATGTAATTACAATAAAGTACTTTACTCAATAATTTGTATTATCTTTAAGTTTCATTCCAACATTAATTAGACACATATATTCCTTTAAGTTACAAAAATATAAAATTTTTAAGATTAAAACTTTATAAAGTTTAGCCGGAAAAAATCTTAATATAAATGTATCATTATTATTTCTTATAAAGAACAGTTAACTAGCAAAATAATGAGCAAAACGAACCAGATACATTAAGATTTATTTTAATTAACATAATGGAAGAGGTATATGTAAACTATAGAAGAGTAACACCACCTATAAGAACGAGCCTAGCTTAGTAATTTTGAAAAGCTGATGATGTTAAGATATAGTAGTTCTCCCCATGGATACTGCACCGAACAACTAAATGTGTTGTTTTGATGATTATAAGATTAACAGAAAATATACAATCAGTTTCTCTATCTCAAATTATATTCTTTAATGATATGGTTTTCTAAGATTATTTTGAATCGGCCACACACAAAAATTTTCAGCCAAAATTTAATTTAAAATAAGTTATTATAATTCACTAAACGTGAGTGGGCAGAGGCGGGGTATTTGGAATGGGGTAATATAGGATCATGTACATCCTTCAGTGCGTAAAAGTAGGAACAATTCGTGTCAATTTTGCCAACTGTTTATACGATAAAAACTGATAGTGAAATGCTACTCTTGTGGTTAATGTATAACGTCTAGAATAAAACTGTTTTTAGCTCTATTTTCGATAAAATAAAAATATAAAGATGTAAAGTTTTATTGGAAGGATTATTATGGCAAAATAAATAAATTTAATTACATCGTATGATAAACTTGATTTTTTTCTCCTTTTTGCGAAAAAAAAAATCAAAAATTTCTCCTCTGTTTTAATGAAAATAGTTCTATTTATAGTTCTTGTACATTCAAAGTATGCTTCGTGATTTATGTGTTTTTAATCTAAACATTGTTAAGGTTATAAGTTTGTTTTAACTAAAAAAAATCTTTGCTAGGATATTGATACTTATGTCTTAGGTAAGTGAGTGAAATTCGTGAATTTTACGTTTTATTGACTATTTAAAACTATATTGCTTTTCAAACGTTTAATAGAATATATTCGTATTTCAGTATCAATCGATACAAAATAGAAAAGAAAACACTCAAAAGTTGCATTTCAATATTAAAAGTACTTTTCAAGATGATTTATTTTTATTTTTACAAAGTTATTTTCTCTTTATTCGAAAAATAAAAGTAAGAATTCCAAAATAAATTAATTTACAAAAGGGATTTTCTATAAAACCTTATGTCTTTTGTACTAAACTTTTCTCCTACTAATGAAAACATTGTAAAATATAAACTAGAAAAATTTCTGATTAATTGTGCGAGAAATCAAGATTAAAGCAAAACAATTTGTTTTGATTTTAAAAAAAATGGTAATTCTTATAAAATTTCTTAATGAGCACGAATGTGGTTTAGCTTTCTCTACTTTTAGCGGTTTTTGCACAAGTAATTTTTTAGTAGAAAACAGTCGTAATTTCCGGGTTTTTTTTTTCACGATGCTATGCTGATCAGTCAATTAATTTTATTTTCAAAAAGCGAGCTTATTGAATTATAATTAGTTTATAAAAACCCTTGAACCATACAGCATAAATTAGTTCTCTATTACAAGTCATTACTTTTTATTAAGAAAAAAAAATATCTGACGGGTTGAACTAGTATTTTCATATCCTGATTCTTTTTAGAATAAAAATTAAAACAACAACAAACAAATTATAATGAATTCTGTTCGACAAATTGTACTTCGTTATCAAAAAAAAATCAAAATATTAATTACCTTTTCCATCACAAAGAAGCACCGTTAGTTACGAATTTTCAATTAAAAAGTAACTTAGTAGTCAGTGAGTAGTAGTAGTAACTTAACTTAGTAAAGTAACTTAGTGATAAAATCTTTAAAAGGAGAGAAAAACGTAAACTGTATGGAAGGGCTTGACATCAAAAAGTACATAAGAATCGCGTAACACTTAAAAAAAATTTCACCAAAATGTTCTTTTGGTGCATATGCGATGAGGAAGCTTTGACACCAATTAATTTTTTTATGTATTGATAGACTATACCTCCAAAAATTACGTAATAAAATGTCCCTTTAGAATCACAATTTTTTTTATACTGCAGCCTTCCGAATAGTAGTCGCTCTTCTGCTCGAAAGTTGCGAGTGCAAGGGACCTACATGAGTTATTGATTTAGTCCAGTTTTTAGTAATCCTAAAAATCCCCTTTTTTAGGTGACCACACAAAATGATTCCCTTAACATTGATTTTTGCACCTATTTTACACAAAAAACAACATCAAAAATTAGAGTTTATAAGACATCACATTCTGCTTTGTTTCTTCTAAATCCTAAACTTGTTGAAAATTTATCGTCTAGTGTAATCCTTTACTATTTTTTTGGAAAAGATATAACTATATTTTCAAAAACAAACAGAATATTCTATTTAAAAAAATCTACTAAATCACATCGTGTGTTCCTAGTTAATACAACATGCTCCACATGTCAAATTCAATTCCAGCTACAAATTCCCTATCGAGAAAGTATTGCTTTAATTATATCCTCTTCAAAGACATCCATCTCTCACAATCAAGCCCCAATTCATCCTATAAACCCGACTACCACTGTATCAGGGATGCAGAGGAAATAAAATGATTTTCCCTCACAGAGGAAGCAGGCTTTACGACATCCATAGAGTTAAGAAGGAGATGGCGTTGCTTCAATGCAAAAACCAATACAAAATCCGGTTTGCCATGTGAGGCTATTGATCGTTTTATAGTAAACCCAAACAAACGCTCTTGGCGAATTGATTGACACCATTCTAAAATGGAGTTTGTGAAGAAATTTACTTGGCGACTTTTTCACTCTTTAATAAAATTCTAATTACAACGTATATTTCGCGCCAGTGTACCTTCTTAAAAAAATTCAGATCTCGTGTTACAGCCCACAACTGCGCATACAGTCACTTTTTGATTTTTATTCAACGGCTTTTAGTAGAAGCTGAGGCTCCGCCCCTCAATGTGCCCAATGCCGGGTTGGCTTGAGCATATTCAATTTTAACAGTGTATCAAAAAATTGGGACTTGCAAACTAAAAATAAGTTTCATAAAATATCAACTTCAATAACTTGGCCATTTTACCAAGCAGAAGTTGGGAGGTTGTGCTGGCACCCTCCCGATCTGGACACATGTACACATATTCTGCTAGCGAAAGATCAGCCTATTTGTGTAAAGTGTGATGTCCCGCTAAGTGTTCACCACATCTTAGCTGACTGTTTAGCTTTCACACTGAGCAGACTTAAATATTTTAACATTTTAAACCCATCCATCTATCACATTTTATTTCATCATCTATATCATGCCTTGTTATCCTTTTCATTGGCTATATTGGATTTTATTCTTTGATTTAGACATCTGTTTTTTAATGGATAAATTTTATAAATAACTTCAGCCTTTCTTTAGAAAACCTCTTGTTTGATTTTTCAAATGTTTTTTGTCATTTTTAGAAACACTTTTAACTTTTTAATTTGAATAAGTGTTTGGTTTTAAGAATTTAGTTTGCTCAGTATGGCCGTTGATGCCTTTGTGCCATAAAACCTAACAACCTAGCATCTATCTATCCATTCAACGCTTTTTAAAAAATCAGAAGCTGCGTTTTACATTAGACTATCACTGAGTGAGTGTTTTGCTTGGGATTACTGGGATAACTTGGCGACTTTCTGAAGGTTTCACCTTATTTCGTGCCAAGCATTTCAATAATCTTCGTAACTCTATGACGACACCCCCTCAACACAACCAGGTGTGCTATTTCCTTCAATTACCGTCTGCTGAATATCTACCTTCCCCATCAATCAGTGCCAGAATAAAGATAACAATCAGAAGGTGGCTGAAGAAAGTGATATATTTATGGGAGGATGCCAGCTTTCAATTCTGTGTCTTTTTGGGGGTGTTCTTATTTGAAGGGGATATACAGGAGTTACAAAGTTGTGTTATGAGAATTTGAAGGGTAAGAGACTAGTATAGACGTGTTGCACCCCCCCCCAAAAAAAAAACTTGAGTGATGGGGAGGGAAGGGAGGGCTAAATTTATTTTCATAGTTAATTTTTTTAATGAACAAAGGTCTTTTCGTGCAATGAATTTCACTTCATCATGTATACATAATATTACGAACGGCCTTAGCTTCATTCCGGCCTTCAACCCTTCTCCAAACTTATAAGAATGTTCTGGGTATGAATAGTAGATTTAATGCTGACAAGTCATCTTTGAACTATTTTTATAACAGTATTTTTAATGTGTTAATTTTTAGCTAGTTTATTGTATTAATTTAGCTTGTCTATGGCGTTGTTTCGTCAATAGTTGGAAGTTTAAATATTGTGGGATAAAATAACTTTTACTCGTGCAAAAGTAACTCAGCATCGAGGAGCAGTTTCACACAAGATTTCAGCGTTTGATAAACACATTTTTCCAAACCTAGTAGTCTTTAAAAAAAAGTAAATTTTTCCCATTCACTTTACATTTGAAATCTTTTTTTTTTTTCGCAATGCAAGAAATTTATACTCGGAAATATATTTTTAACATTTAAATGTAGTTAACACAAACATCACATGCACTCAATGCCGTGACCTTTTTTATGATTTTGCTTAGGTTTTTCAGATTCAATAGATTATTTTCTTCAATAGAGCTAATTAAAAAACAGCTCTCCATTAAGGACAGGATTATTTTATTTTACACAATTACTTTTTAATTCAAAATATTTCAATTAAATATTAATGTTTTAGTGGCAGCCTAAATATGCATGTGTCATCAACAGAACTCCCTTCGCACATTTCTAATTATTTTCCAATATATTAATTTAGTTTCTAAAGATAACGAAGAAATACTCTAAGAAAAATTACAATGCCACAAACACACACAGTGCACTCATAGTTATTTTAACTACTTTAAATGAAAGTTTTTACCGACACTTTTGTGAAAATAACTTTGAAATATTCATTGAATATCAACACTCATTTTCGAAAATAAATGTTATTTCTACCAAGTTAAGAAGAGCATTAGCAGGCGTTATCAAACCACTACAAATAGTTTGTTTTAAAAAGTTGTGGCTTGAAAATTATGCTTGCATTAGCTGCAGCTAAATATCATAAGTGCTTTAATGAGTACATAGCAAAATTAATTAGGTTCTAGTAAGTAAGATGATAAAGAATAAAGAATAATGGGTAATTAAAATTGACAGGAATTAGTGGTTGCAATTAAATTTGTAAATTGGATGAAATATTTTAATCAAATACATGTATTGTAGTTTATAATTTTTTTTAAAGAAATAGATTTTAAACATTCATTTATTTAAACCCAATCTTAAGTTTTAAAAATAACAGTCAAATTGTGTTTAGCGTTCCGTCCGATGCAATAATAACTCTTGCGATTGTTAGATTTTTTCCATAAAATTAAATTAATTAGAAAGCTGAAGTAATAAAAATAAATGTTTTATAAACAAATGCTAAATGTAAAATTAAATTAATTTAACACTTCATTTGCTATTTTTTTTTTTGCTTAAACATTTCGGCAGTTCAATGGAAACTTAATTTTGCGCAAACTTTGTAGATATATCGAAATGGATTTTCGTTTAGGTGGAGTTTGTCTATAAAATGAGGCTAAAGACCTTTAAAAGAGAACTACAATAAATTATTTACAAATAATAAGGGGATTTGTTCCGGCAATCATCTTATTTTTATGCCACAACTATCAATTTGTATTATCCTATGATTACAAAACCTTTTTTATGATCGTATTCCTTTCCAATGTTTTAGCAGATAACCGTATTATTATTGATATTCTAGAATCGCATCTTACATCGTTTTTCTTAAAGTCCATTCATTTAGAACTCGTTATTGAGAACACAAAATCGAATTCATTTTTACAATACAAATAAAAATGTTAAGTGGTAGTACTCTTTTAGTAAGCTTCAGTTAGGAATGCAAGTAAATGTGGCTTTTCCAGTTTCAACTTTATTCGAGAAATATTTTTATCATCGAAAAAAAAAAAGACAAAAATCGAGCGCATGGAAACCGTCAAACAATAATAAAATGAATTCTGACGTTATTCGAGTTACTATAATAAATTCCGGCTTGCCATCGTTATTTGAGACTTATATGTTTATGAGACTTATGATACAATATAGTGTTAGAATTGTTTTTTTTTCCTTGACTAGCAAATTGCCTCCCATAAAATGCTATACTTTGTTTGCAAAACTTAGAAATTTGTATACTATATTTTTATAAAATACAAATAATAAAAATATCATTAAAAGTAGGATTAAAACAAGTTGCAGTTAAACTCGAAGAACGACTAGAAGACAAAGAGTACCTAAAAAGTATTTAATATTGTCTCTTAACAAATGATTGATGATGGTATTATAAACATTGCTGGAAGTCAATGAAAGTTAAAAATTTAATAAAGTTTTTTTTCCTGAAAAATGTGTGTCATTTTTTTTTATTTATAGGTGCTGTAAGGAGTCCAACAACATAGTAGTATTTTATAGATAAACCGCAGTCTCAAAATAAAAAAAATTCTAATATGTGAGAAAATTGGTTAAGTAATTATTTATTGAAAAACCACTAAATCGACCAATAGCTTAATGCATTCAAATCTTCGTTTTAAATAAAACTTTCTAACATTACCAAACTGTGTACCTTAAAAAAGATGGTTTTTCGCTTGTGGTTCAAATCGAGCCAGCTTAAAAGGTTTCGAACGTCCCTCGCAGTTGTGTCAGTCACAAGCGAAAAAATTGTATCAGTTGAATTTGGAAATGAGAAAAATATTCGCTTCTCCATCTATTTGAGAAGACATTATCGTAGTACTTCTGCCTTACAACTGAGGTTTTGACTGATTTTGTCCTATGATATCAAGAACTTTGCTAAATATATTTATTAAACAATGACGCCATGCATGAAATTGATTTACGCTGATTACTTCTTAAAGACGTCACGCATGATGTGCCAATTTAAGAATTGCCTACATGGCTAATTGCTATTTACTGAGTTTAAACGCGTAATTTTTTAAATATAAACTATTGGGTATTTTATAATTTTGCATGGGCTATTTAAAAACCCCGTAATGTTTGGTATTTTGAATACCATATATACATTTAAGCGTAATATTACTAAAATAGTTTTCAATGAACATACATTAACATATTTCGAGCACAATTTCTCAAACACTGTTCGAAAACTACAGTAACTTATCTAAATAGCTTTCCGTCAATTTATTAAAATATATTCCATATAAAGTTTAAATACATCTACATATTTGAAGTTTTCAAGTTGAGTGAAAATAAATGTTCCGAATTTTATTCCTCCCAAAGGATAAATAGTTTTAACGCCTCCATTGAAATTCTTCATATTATGCGTCTTAGCGATAGATCTAACAAATATACCATTCAAGAAAGACTATTCCTTAAAGTCTGCTTCAAGCAACACATCATCGGCTCATGTTTTATTGGATGCAGCCAATGCTAGAGATACGTGAACTGCAATTTATATTTATTTTCCTTTTTGAGTCTTTGGTCATATTGACACTGAATAGACAATTTAAACAAGATAGAATACTAAAGTTCAACATACCATGTGTGTTTAAAGCATAATGCTTTATAGTATATTTGTCGTTTATGTTTAGCATCGAACCATGAGGTCAGTATTCCCTAGGTTAGCAAATATGTAGAGTTATTTTAATATTTCGTCTTTTGCCTTTGAAATGACATAAGGCAAAATTTATTTAACGTTGATAAAAAGTGTAACGAATAATCAAATAGAAATTGAACAAAATAGTTCAAGCCATTGTCACATTTAACTTTTCTATATAAATGTTTATTTGCTTTATAACGCTGTTTACAAAAATAAAAGTTTTTTTTATTTAAGAAAATCAAAACAAATTAGTTACCAAGATACATTTTTTCTTCAAAGTATAAAAAATTAAAACGTATCTTTAAAGATTTTAGCTCAAATAAATTGAGAATTGAAGCGTAACCAATTATTTTGCTTTTTATATTTAATTTGACTTTAAATCCTGAATAAGAAAAAGTTGAATGATAATTTAAGATAATGTGTTGAACCATTCAAAATCCTGTAATATTATTCATTTTTATTTAATTGCACTCCCTACTACTTTGTTTACTTTCAATTATAATAGTTAAGTTTTAATTAAATTTCGTAGGAGCAGGTAACAATAGAAATTATAAAGATGAATTCATATATATACAATGGAGTGGTCTGAAACTTTTATAACTAATCGAAGTTAAAATGAAATGCTTTATTGAGTTATCTGGTTAAACTTTGATACTTTCTTAATTTAAAATTGGTAGTGAAGGTTACAGTTTTGGCTGAGAACACGGCTGCCTTAACTTATAAGGGAAGATAACCTCGTTGTGACGTACAGTTTTCAGTCCTGTTCAAAATGCTGACCTTTCCAAAGAAAAAAAAAACGAAACTGGTTCACGCACAACCAACAATGCTTTTCAGGTACCGAACAGGTTTCGGTTTTCTTCTTTGAAACAGCTGATATTTCAAACAGGACGGAAAGCGTGACGTAACGGATAAATTATCTGGCTTTAAAGCTGAGTAAGCCATTTTATGAAATTGCTTGATAATATTGACAAACAAGGGTAAGATGATTGAAGAAATCGGCAAACAAGGTAAGGATATGCTTGAAGATATTGACAAACCATGTATTTTAGTGGCTTCCACTTCTTCAAGTTTGAAATGTAGCATGTGTAATACATGTTTTAGAAAAAAAGCCTTGTTTCTCCTTTAGAAAACAATAGTATTAGCTTCCTCTTGAATAAATATCTCCTAACAAAAATATTAATTATTGTACATCCACTCAATTGTTTTCACTACATAAATTATCACAAGATGTTTGGAAATTAATTTCCATACGATCAATAACAATACATTTGATTATTTATTTCTTGCTAACGATTTTCAGTTAAAAATTGTTTTGCAATGAAATTCTTAAAAATACGTTTGCATTTAAGCGATCCCTCTAAAAATTAATTTTAATAAAATTCATTAAACATTGACATTGTTTGACTTGAAAAAGATCTTATGTTCATGGACATCGTATTATAATTTTCTTATACTTAAACTGCCACTTGTTTTAAAATAAATATAATAATACAGTGAAGGTGGGTTTAAAAATATAGAGTGTTTAAGTAATACTTTTTTAGTTTGCCTCTTTTTTTACTCATTAAAACAGTTGAGTGGTTAGTTACACCAAAAATATGCTTAAAGAAGATTATCAAAGAAAACATTCAATTAGTAAAAAAAAAATATTAATTAATTTCATAATCTAACACTACTTAGAATTACAAACATTTTTTTATTTTTTTTTTGGAAAAAGTCAATGATATCGAAAAAAATATATAATCAAGTTTAATAAATTGATTCACATTTTTATTTTAAGAAAAAAGAATCAAGTGCTAGTTTAATGCAAATTAAATATTAATAACTTAATTATTTTCTGTTGAAGATGAGCACTTTTAACCTTATGTCAACAAACATTATTAAACGATGTAATATCGTTGTTTTATGGAATTATTCAAAATCACGTACGAATAAATTATTCAGAAACTGACACTTATTCAACGGAACCAGTTGTTTCAAAAGTTCGTAAAAAATTAGTTGTGGCTGAAACAAAGTAAGGGGTTTTGACATTGGTTTCACCTAGAAATACCTTTATTCAATTTCAGCCCGTGATAGATCGAATACACGAAAGATTGACGACTCTATTATACTCAAGAAGTCCATTACTTCCAGAACCCATCGCAACTTGGAGACATGTTTTGAAATAAATAGTTTAACTTTTTTTAAGTAAAGCAACAGTACTTTAAAATATTGGGAAACAATGTTTTTCAAAAACAAAAAATATTTTGCAAAGGTCCAAAGAGCCAAAAAGAGCTTTGTAACTTCTCAGCGTCATTGGTGTACGATAAGTTTTTTTTTTTGCATTACCTATGCTTATTATGCAACTAAATCTTAGATATATTAGTTTTTAAGTATTGTTTTCATTGAAAAAATCATTCAACTGTTTATAAAGGAATTCTTAAATTGTGTCAGTAATCTAAAATCATTTGTATTAAAAATTACACAACTTAACGAAAAAAGTCAATGAATCCAAACTTTCTAGTCACTTTTTAATATTTCGGAGCATAAAAAATATTAGAATTTTACTTTAAAAAATTATCATCTTATTTGAAAAAATAATGACATGGTTTAATGAAATCAACCGACTTTGTAATGTCCTCAGAAAACGCTTTTCTTGAATTATAAATTAAACTCCAACTTAAATAATCCCCTTTCAGCAAAATAATTATTCGTCATTAAAAGTGAGTAAATAATTATCGAATTCCATTACGGCACACTTAATTACACAAGTTTTTGATACCTATTTTTTATAAATGCTTTTATAATAGAAGAAATTACTTTTTTTATCTCTTACTGCAGAAATTCGACATTTTTTTCAGGACACTTAAATCCTCATTTTTCTGCCTTTCATGAAGTTGGATTTTTATTAAAATATTAAAATGTCGTTTATTTAATGGGGCAATTAGGTAAAACAAACAAGCGAAGCTTTTTATTTAAACACTGATATACAATTTCATTTCTTTTAAGATTTCGACGAAAATCTTTTTACAAGCTCTTAACTCAGTTAACTATTTTTTTCAAGAGGACGTTTTTGTGTACTTTAATATGCTTTTAAAGACTTTAATATCATTTACTTAAATTTCAATTATCTTCTTGAGCAACTTTTTTTGTAATTTATACTCATCTAGATATGTCTTTTTAGCTTTTTACAAATCCCTAATAGAGTACTTAAACCTGAAATAAAAAATTAACTTTAAACTGTTCTTTTTGTTAAATAAGGAATAATGACTAAACTTCTTCAAACAGTTTACTTTTGCCACTCAAATTACTTCAATACTAGTAGAGTTAATTTATTTATTTTTTAACTTTGTTAAATTTTATTTTGGAATTTGAAAACTAAATAGAGTATTAAAGGTTTTTAAACGCCTAAATCGTACGTTCTTAAGTACTTATTACATCTCTTAATCACTAAATTATACTTGTTTCTTATAATAAAATATTTATGTTCATTCTGATGTTTGAAAACTAATTTTGATAAACGTAATTTGTTTTTAAAAAAACACGCTAATACACAAAAAAAATTGTCATTAGGTACGCACATGATTTTTTTATAAAAATGTAAATTTTTACTAGAATTACAGGTTTTATTTAATGATGTTCCTTATCATGAAAACCAGAATTAAAAAAAGCATGTTTAACTAAAAGTTTTAGGATAAAATTCTGTATTTCAAATTTTTCACATTAATATATAAAAATAAAAGATTACAAATATAGTGAAACAATTTTACAGTTTTAATAAATATATTTCAGTTTATGTCGCAAAATATTTCGGTCGTTTTCTGATCGACAGTCTCAACTTATGTGTTTATAACGTTGAAATCGAATTTTAAATTTCAGTTTCAGTCATATTAGTCTCTAGCGCAAAACCTTCATTTTCGTTCCTAAGACGACAAGTCATTGTATTGGTACAGAATAGTTGTAAGCTACAAAGTATCTGTATAATATTTGATTCGTAAAATAAACATAAACCCAATTTATGTCAAGAATGTTGATGGGTTTTTTTATAGCATCCAATCAGAATTAAGATTAGGGTCAGGTCACAAGTGAACGGTGCAGTTGCAAAACTAAGATAATAGGAACAATAGACTTAAAGTCGCAGTGCTTGGCGATCTTGCCCCCCACCAAGAAAGTCGTAAAGTCATAAGTCAAGATATAAGGACCGGCTCATTCCTTGGCGATTTTGCCCAAATGAATATACCGGAGTTAACTATTTTTAAAAGTTGACAATGAACGGATCGGACCTTATATATTAGTCATACTTCAAAAAAGGAGTTTTTAAACTATTTACTTAAAATCCAGTAACCTTTACATAGGGTTCCATTCTTGACCTTTTTAGAATTTAAATGCAGTTCTTTCTAGTTAACTACTATTGTCTTAATATTTTTTTATCCTAAATTTTTAATCTGATATCCTTTTTAATATCTCAAGTGAAGAGCTTTGTGGAAGAACGTGCTAAGTGACATTTTTGAAAAAAAAAAATTACATTTTTGTCTCAATGAACATGTTATTACGTCCTTTAAAAATATCGAGATTCACCCTTTTCATAAACGTTAAATTATGTACATATTTTACCGTGTGTAAGTGCCGTTTTTAACGTATTTAAGTGCAGACGAAAAAATTTATAGTCCATTTTCCAATTTTCACCTTTTTGTCACTTAGCACGTTCTTTAACTAGGCTCTTCTAAAGTGGAACTGCATACTTTTCCTGCAATTTTCTATAAACACAAAATTACACATAATAAAAAATAATGTTCAAAATTGATTAATTGATAAAAAAAAGCTATTTCATAGTTAAAGATGAGTTTCTTGACATATGGTTATTTAGAATATAAGTAAACCGGGTTCATATTTTGTCGTCTTCAAGTTGGTGCGGCGCACCTTGCGGGCAGGCCACCCGTCTCCACTGAGAAGACGGTCCCGCCTCGATCAGGATGGAGTCGCCCACCCACCTGCCCCCCGTTGAAGTTAAATGTATACACATTGGATTTCCCTTTCGGGCAGGCCACCCGTCTCCACTGAGGAGACGGCCCAACCTCGGGAGGGCGTCATCCATCCCCCTGCCCCCCGTTGGTGCGGCGCACCCTGCGGGCAGGCCACCCGTCTCCACTGAGAAGATGGTCCCGCCTCGATCAGGATGGAGTCGCCCACCCCCCTGCCCCCCGTTGTAGTTAAATGTATACACATTGGATTTCCCTTTCGGGCAGGCCACCCGTCTCCACTGAGGAGACGGCCCAACCTCGGGATGGCGTCATCCATCCCCCTGCCCCCCGTTGGTGCGGCGCACCTTGCGGGCAGGCCACCCGTCTCCACTGAGAAGATGGTCCCGCCTCGATCAGGATGGAGTCGCCCACCCCCCTGCCCCCCGTTGTAGTTAAATGTATACACATTGGATTTCCCTTTCGGGCAGGCCACCCGTCTCCACTGAGGAGACGGCCCAACCTCGGGATGGCGTCATCCATCCCCCTGCCCCCCGTTGGTGCGGCGCACCTTGCGGGCAGGCCACCCGTCTCCACTGAGAAGACGGTCCCGCCTCGATCAGGATGGAGTTGCCCATCCCCCTGCCCCCCGTTGTAGTTAAATGTATACACATTGGATTTCCCTTTCGGGCAGGCCACCCGTCTCCACTGAGGAGACTGAGGAGACGGCCCAACCTCGGGATGGCGTCATCCATCCCCCTGCCCCCCGTTGTAGTTAAATGTATACACATTGGATTTCCCTTTCGGGCAGGCCACCCGTCTCCACTGAGGAGACGGCCCAACCTCGGGATGGCGTCATCCATCCCCCTGCCCCCCGTTGGTGCGGCGCACCTTGCGGGCAGGCCACCCGTCTCCACTGAGAAGACGGTCCCGCCTCGATCAGGATAGAGTCGCCTACCCCCCTGCCCCCCGTTGTAGTTAAATGTATACACATTGGATTTCCCTTTCGGGCAGGCCACCCGTCTCCATTGAGGAGACGGCCCAACCTCGGGATGGCGTCATCCATCCCCCTGCCCCCCGTTGGTGCGGCGCACCTTGCGGGCAGGCCACCCGTCTCCACTGAGAAGACGGTCCCGCCTCGATCAGGATGGAGTCGTCCATCCCCCTGCCCCCCGTTGTAGTTAAATGTATACACATTGGATTTCCCTTTCGGGCAGGCCTCCCGTCTCCACTGAGGAGACGGCCCAACCTCGGGATGGCGTCATCCATCCCCCTGCCCCCCGTTGTAGTTAAATGTATACACATTGGATTTCCCTTTCGGGCAGGCCACCCGTCTCCACTGAGGAGACGGCCCAACCTCGGGATGGCGTCATCCATCCCCCTGCCCCCCGTTGGTGCGGCGCACCTTGCGGGCAGGCCACCCGTCTCCACTGAGAAGACGGTCCCGCCTCGATCAGGATGGAGTCGCCCACCCCCCTGCCCCCCGTTGTAGTTAAATGTATACACATTGGATTTCCCTTTCGGGCAGGCCACCCGTCTCCACTGAGGAGACGGCCCAACCTCGGGATGGCGTCATCCATCCCCCTGCCCCCCGTTGGTGCGGCGCACCTTGCGGGCAGGCCACCCGTCTCCACTGAGAAGACGGTCCCGCCTCGATCAGGATGGAGTCGCCCACCCCCCTGCCCCCCGTTGTAGTTAAATGTATACACATTGGATTTCCCTTTCGGGCAGGCCACCCGTCTCCACTGAGGAGACGGCCCAACCTCGGGATGGCGTCATCCATCCCCCTGCCCCCCGTTGGTGCGGCGCACCTTTCGGGCAGGCCACCCGTCTTCACTGAGAAGACGGTCCCGCCTCGATCAGGATGGAGTCGCCCACCCCCCTGCCCCCCGTTGTAGTTAAATGTATACACATTGGATTTTCCTTTCGGGCAGGCCACCCGTCTCCACTGAGGAGACGGCCCAACCTCGGGATGGCGTCATCCATCCCCCTGCCCCCCGTTGGTGCGGCGAACCTTGCGGGCAGGCCACCCGTCTCCACTGAGAAGACGGTCCCGCCTCGATCAGGATGGAGTCGCCCATCCCCCTGCCCCCCGTTGTAGTTAAATGTATACACATTGGATTTCCCTTTCGGGCAGGTCACCCGTCTCCAATGAGGAGACGGCCCAACCTCGGGATGGCGTCATCCATCCCCCTGCCCCCCGTTGGTGCGGCGCACCTTGCGGGCAGGCCACCCGTCTCCACTGAGAAGACGGTCCCGCCTCGATCAGGATGGAGTCGCCCATCCCCCTGCCCCCCGTTGTAGTTAAATGTATACACATTGGATTTCCCTTTCGGGCAGGCCACCCGTCTCCACTGAGGAGACGGCCCAACCTCGGGATGGCGTCATCCATCCCCCTGCCCCCGTTGGTGCGGCGCACCTTGCGGGCAGGCCACCCGTCTCCACTGAGAAGACGGTCCCGCCTCGATCAGGATGGAGTCGCCCATCCCCCTGCCCCCCCGTTGTAGTTAAATGTATACACATTGGATTTCCCTTTCGGGCAGGCCACCCGTCTCCACTGAGGAGACGGCCCAACCTCGGGATGGCGTCATCCATCCCCCTGCCCCCCGTTGGTGCGGCGCACTTTGCGGGCAGGCCACCCGTCTCCACTGAGAAGACGGTCCCGCCTCGATCAGGATGGAGTCGCCCATCCCCCTGCCCCCCGTTGTAGTTAAATGTATACACATTGGATTTCCCTTTCGGGCAGGCCACCCGTCTCCACTGAGGAGACGGCCCAACCTCGGGATGGCGTCATCCATCCCCCTGCCCCCCGTTGGTGCGGCGCACCTTGCGGGCAGGCCACCCGTCTCCACTGAGAAGACGGTCCCGCCTCGATCAGGATGGAGTCGTCCATCCCCCTGCCCCCCGTTGTAGTTAAATGTATACACATTGGATTTCCCTTTCGGGCAGGCCACCCGTCTCCACTGAGGAGACGGCCCAACCTCGGGATGGCGTCATCCATCCCCCTGCCCCCCGTTGGTGCGGCGCACCTTGCGGGCAGGCCACCCGTCTCCACTGAGAAGACGGTCCCGCCTCGATCAGGATGGAGTCGCCCATCCCCCTGCCCCCCGTTGTAGTTAAATGTATACACATTGGATTTCCCTTTCGGGCAGGCCACCCGTCTCCACTGAGCAGACGGCCCAACTCGGGATGGCGTCATCCATCCCCCTGCCCCCCGTTGGTGCGGCGCACCTTGCGGGCAGGCCACCCGTCTCCACTGAGAAGACGGTCCCGCCTCGATCAGGATGGAGTCGCCCATCCCCCTGCCCCCCGTTGTAGTTAAATGTATACACATTGGATTTCCCTTTCGGGCAGGCCACCCGTCTCCACTGAGGAGACGGCCCAACCTCGGGATGGCGTCATCCAACCCCTGCCCCCCGTTGGTGCGGCGCACCTTGCGGGCAGGCCACCCGTCTCCACTGAGAAGACGGTCCCGCCTCGATCAGGATGGAGTCGCCCATCCCCCTGCCCCCCGTTGTAGTTAAATGTATACACATTGGATTTCCCTTTCGGGCAGGCCACCCGTCTCCACTGAGGAGACGGCCCAACCTCGGGATGGCGTCATCCATCCCCCTGCCCCCCGTTGGTGCGGCGCACCTTGCGGGCAGGCCACCCGTCTCCACTGAGAAGACGGTCCCGCCTCGATCAGGATGGAGTCGCCCATCCCCCTGCCCCCCGTTGTAGTTAAATGTATACACATTGGATTTCCCTTTCGGGCAGGCCACCCGTCTCCACTGAGGAGACGGCCCAACCTCGGGATGGCGTCATCCATCCCCCTGCCCCCCGTTGGTGCGGCGCACCTTGCGGGCAGGCCACCCGTCTCCACTGAGAAGACGGTCCCTCCTCGATCAGGATGGAGTCGTCCATCCCCCTGCCCCCCGTTGTAGTTAAATGTATACACATTGGATTTCCCTTTCGGGCAGGCCTCCCGTCTCCACTGAGGAGACGGCCCAACCTCGGGATGGCGTCATCCATCCCCCTGCCCCCCGTTGTAGTGTATACAATGTATACACATTGGATTTCCCTTTCGGGCAGGCCACCCGTCTCCACTGAGGAGACGGCCCAACCTCGGGATGGCGTCATCCATCCCCCTGCCCCCCGTTGGTGCGGCGCACCTTGCGGGCAGGCCACCCGTCTCCACTGAGAAGACGGTCCCGCCTCGATCAGGATGGAGTCGCCCACCCCCCTGCCCCCCGTTGTAGTTAAATGTATTCACACTGGATTTCCCTTTCGGGCAGGCCACCCGTCTCCACTGAGGAGACGGCCCAACCTCGGGATGGCGTCATCCATCCCCCTGCCCCCCGTTGGTGCGGCGCACCTTGCGGGCAGGCCACCCGTCTCCACTGAGAAGACGGTCCCGCCTCGATCAGGATGGAGTCGCCCACCCCCCCCCCCCCGGGGTAGTTAAATGTATACACATTGGATTTCCCTTTCGGGCAGGCCACCCGTCTCCACTGAGGAGACGGCCCAACCTCGGGATGGCGTCATCCATCCCCCTGCCCCCCGTTGGTGCGGCGCACCTTTCGGGCAGGCCACCCGTCTTCACTGAGAAGACGGTCCCGCCTCGATCAGGATGGAGTCGCCCACCCCCCTGCCCCCCGTTGTAGTTAAATGTATACACATTGGATTTCCCTTTCGGGCAGGCCACCCGTCTCCACTGAGGAGACGGGTGGCCACTACCTTATTTCCATTTAATCTTCTTGAATGGATCGCTGCACCATGAAACAAAAATGTTTGACAGGACTTTTGGACCCAACAGATTTAACGACCATGTACTCCGCATATACTCGGTAAGTTTTCAGCGACCAGGTTTCGATCGCGGGACCATCCGATCCGTAGATCGCTACGCTGACAACAGCGCGCTTAACAGCCCTAACTTTCTAGAATATCGATAACGATCACAGTTATAAACTAGTCTGTCAAAGTTTAACTTCACTTCTGTTCACAAATTCGGAAAAAAACTACTTTTACTAACGGGGCGATTGACGGGGCGAAAAAAAAATGATGTAAATTGACCTTTCTGTTCTTTTTTGTAAAAACATCTCTAACAACTTTACATTGCTGATGAACAAATGTCACCATTAAAACCTTGATATTGGGCCAGTGTGCCAAAAGTATAAACTACATATGTTCTTTATATTAATTTTCTATTATAACGCCGCACTTGTGAACTAATGCCGGTATTAGGAGACAAACCTCATTGTATGGAATGGCGGTTAAGTGATAAACTAGTCCAAAACTTAAATTGGCACTTAAACAATCATATTCCGATATTGAACAAGGCGTCAATAATTTAGACCATAACAGGTTCCATAAACAAGGCGTCATTATTAACGGCGAATTTTTTTTTGCCCTTCGCGAACCGTTTATAGGATTGTTAAGGAAAAAACAGGTTACCTGGAATGTATCCTAATTGGCATGACGCCTGAATCACCGCGCTAAACATTCGTCATAGCTGTTTTATAAAAAAAATATTTTTTGTACACTCTCTTTAATAAGCAGCTTAGTACGTGGGGTCTCTGGATGAAATGAAAAAATAGATCATTTTCATTGTTAGCAAGTATTGTAAACAGAATTTTGTTACAACAATGCGTGTCTTTAATTTTCAATGCTGCTTTGATCCACTATTGTTAAAATTTTGTATAACAGCATCGAGTGTTCAGATCGATGAATCTCTGGATTTTTTTGAATCTTATGAAATAGAAAATTAACATGAAATGTAGGCATCTTAATCTGAGTAAAAAAAAACTTTTTCTCACTGCTTTTGGGCGAAAAAAAAGTGCTTTTTTTTAACCGTTTTAAAAATTCTAACTTTTGCACACGCTTGATATTGAAATTATTATGTGAAAGTAGCATTTTTTCACGCAATTATAAAAAATATATTATGAAACATAAAATATATGAAATTTTAATACTTTTTAATCATTCTATGTTTATAATTATAATAAGGTCAAAACCTCAATAAACTGAATACCACATAATTTAAACTTATATTTGGCCTAATGATAAAAAAAATCTCAAGTTCAACGATTTTATAACGAAAGTTAATTTTAGATATTCTGTTATTCGTTTGATCTAAAATTTAAATAAGGAATAAAATCGCGGAAAAGCGTTATTCATATATAATAAAAAAAAACAGGTTTTAAAAAATTGACAAGTACTTAGTTGTACATATTACTAAAACTATATTTTGCTTGTTGTTTAAGTCCAACTTCCTTTACTTGCTGATTAAAATATTATATTTTCGAAAAATAAATATGGATACAGAGAATGAGAAATTTCATAATGAATAAGAATTGAAAAATGAAACAGGAACAGAAATAAAACAGTTAATGAAAGCTAGTCACGAAAATAAAAATTCATTGAACGTCTGTTATAAAAAACAGGGGCAAATTTAAAAAGTAGTAAAAAATGCTTAAACCAACCTCATGCCCAAGAAACTGTGAACAAATCAAATCTAACTGTATTCGAAACCATCCTGGAACAATCTTTGGAATACTTGAATATTATCACAGGTCCAATAAAAAACCTCGAGGTGCTGCTAGCAATAAAACTGCTTAAATGTGACAACCTACACTCTTAAAACAAAAGAGCGAATTTAACTCAATCTGAGTAATTTTCACTCCTCCAGTCTTGAAAATGCACTTCTCCGAAACTAGTGGATCCTTTGTGTGTTAAACCTCCAACAGGATCACTCCAAACGAGTGATTTTAACTCAGTCTGAGTTAATATTCACTCCTTTCCAGTGTCGAAAATGCACTTCTCCAACTTTAGTGGTTTTCACCCTTTTGTTTTAAGAGTGTACCTGGTGAACAAATTTCGAAGAGAAAATTTCATCCCTTTGATTTTGTCTTTATCTGATTGCACCGTGCGTTTTATGGGTAGCGGAATATGACGAAGGATCTGAGCTAGTTTAGTTTAATTTGAATTATCGTCGCGCTAGAGCTAAACGAGGGCTATTGGCGACGTAATTTAGAACCACTGTCAAATGGCGAGCCGACCTCTGAATAAGCACCCAACGACACAGTGTGACGTACGCAGCGTTGCGACTTTCGAGCATATACAGGGTGAGGCAAATAGGGTGAGGCTCTGAATAAGCACCCAACCAATACCACCTAGATTAGAAGGCCGGCGAACTAAATGCTTGACGTCAAATTAGTGGACCGATTCTGTGGTTTTGACCATTGATCATTCGGGACTAGATTTTGTATTTGAATAAATTTTTAAGATAAGATGAATCGAGATGCGACGTCATCTTAAGATACGACGTTATTGGTCAACAAATCGAAATTGGTCTACTAGTGTGATGTTGTGTTGCTTAGTTCTTCGGCCTTCTAATCTAGGTTGTATTGACCCAACGCAACAGTGTGACGTACGCAGCTTTGCGACTTTCGAGCATGTATTTAAAAGTCCACCCTCTCCACGTGAAAGAGTTTATTATCATAGTTTATTATTTATTTTTTTAGAAAAGTTAAAAGCAATCGTAATTTCCAACTAGATTTAGTTATTCAAGTGTTAGTAGAATAGTTCCGGACCAAAAATGTGGACGTTCCGAAACATTTGTAGGCAACACCTTGTCGAAGAATCTTGTAAAAAGTTGTTTAAAGAGAATAAAAGTAAAGTAATTAATCCGAAGTAAAATGTATGCACATGCATGTGGATACGACCTAAAAAACTTATGACTTCATGCATATTTATAATTTAAATGACTTTTTCAATATATCTCTAATATAAATTTGTTTATTCGTTAAGATCACTCTGCGTAACAACGCAGATAAGTTTTCTACGAAAACCACTGACTAACCAAATATTTCTGAATTACAGTAAAACAAAAATCAAAATGCAGGTTTTTATGAATCATAAACAATAGGTCTTAAATATATATAACTTCTAAATGCATTGTCTAACTCATTAACTATACAAGATGATCCTACAAAAAATATTAACAATAAAAGTATCAGGGAATAACTGCTGCTGTTGAAGCACTACAATGCTTTTCAATTTTGCTTTTACACTTATTTTACATCAGTACACTTTTGAATTTGTCGAAAAACTACTTTTATTAACTAGACGATTGAAAAAAATAATGATGTAAATCGACCTTTCTGTTCTTTTTTGTAATAACATCTCTAACAACTTTACATTGCTGATGAACAAATGTCACCATTAAAACTTTGATAATCGCGACAGTGTGCCAAAAGTACAAACTACAGCTGTTCTCTATATTAATTTTCTATAGTAACGTTACACTTTTAAGCTAATGCCGACCTAAGCAGACAATCCCCATAGTATGGAATAGCTGCTAAGTGATAAACTAGTCCAAAACCTAAATTGGCACTTAAAACAATCATATACGCTCTTAAAGCGAACGAGCGGTTTTAACTCAGTCTGAGTTAATTTTCATTCCTCCAGTCTAGAGAATGCACTTCTCCAACTGGAGTGGATCCTTTGTGTGCTAAACCTCCGACAGGATCACTCCAAACGAGTGCTTTTAACTCAGTCTGAGTTAATATTCACTCCTTTCCATTGTCGAAAATGCACTTCTCCTACTGTGGAGTGGATTTCCCTCTTTTTTTTTAAGAGTGTACCGATATTGAACAAGGCGTCAAGAATGTAGATCATAACAGGTTCCATAAACAAAGCGTCATTTAACGGCGATTTTTTTTTTGTCCGGCATGATCCGCTTATAGGATTCTTAAGGAAAACACAGGACACCTGAATGTATCCTAATTGGCATGACGCCTGAATCACCGCGCTAAGCTTTCGTCATAGCTGTTCGATTAAAAAATAGTAATGAAAAATTTTTAAAAATAACAACATACCCTTAAACTTTAGAAATTTCTTAATATTCAGAGCTTGTTTATGTCACAATAACACAATTTTGGAATGATTACAGTAATTTTTGAAGACTCTCTTTAAGAAGCAGCTTAGTACGTTAGGTCTCTGGATGAAATGAAAAAATAGATCATTTTCATTGTTAGCAAGTATTGTAAACAGAATTTTGTTACAACAATGCGTGTCTTTAATTTTCAATGCTGCTTTGATCCACTATTGTTAAAATTTTGTATAACAGTATCGAGTGTTCAAATCGATGAATCTCTGGATTTGTTGAATATTACGAAATAGAAATTTAACTAGAAATGTAAGATGAGTAAAAAACAAACCTTTTTTCACTGCTTTTGAGCAAAAAAAAAATTGCCTTTTTTTTAACCGTTTCAAAAATTCTAACTTTTGCACACGCTTGATATTGAAATTATAATGTAAAAGTAGCATTTTTTCACGCAATTATAAAAAATATATTATGAAACATAAAATAAATGAATGTTTAATACTTTTTAATCATTCTATGTTTATAGTTATAATAAGGTCAAAACCTCAGTAAACTGAATACCACATAATTTAACCTTATATTTGGCCTAATGATAAAAAAATCTCAAGTTCAACAATTTTATAACGAAAGTTAATTTTAGATATTCTGTTAATCGTTTGATATAAAATTAAAATAAGGAATAAAATCGCGGAAAAGCGCTATTCATATATAATAATGAAAAACGGGTTTTAAAAAATTGACAAGTGCTTAGTTGTATATATTACTAAAACTATATTTTGCTTGTTTTTTTAAGTACAACTTCCTTTGCTTGCTGATTAAAAATTATTATATTTTCGAAAAATGAATATGGATACAGAGAATGAGAAATTTCATAATGAATAAGAATTGAAAAATGAAACAGGGACAGAAATAAAACAATGAAAGTTAGTCACGAAAATGAAATTCATTGAACGTCTGTTATAAAAAACAGGGGCAAATTTAAAAAGGAATAAAAATTGCTTAAACCAACCTCAGGCCAAGAAACTGTGAACAAATCAAATCCAACTCTATTCGAAACCATCCTGGAACAATCTTTGGAATACTTGAATATTATCACAGGTCCAATAAAAAAACCTCGAGGTGCTGCTAGCAATAAAACTGCTTAAATGTGACAACCTACACTCTTAAAACAAAAGAGCGAATTTAACTCAATCTGAGTAATTTTCACTCCTCCAGTCTTGAAAATGCATTTCTCCGAAACTAGTGGTTCCTTTGTGTGTTAAACCTCCAACAGGATCACTCCAAACGAGTGATTTCAACTCAGTCTGAGTTAATATTCACTCCTTTCCAGTGTCGAAAATGCACTTCTCCAACTGGAGTGGATTTCACCCTTTTGTTTTAAGAGTGTACCTGGTGAACAAATTTCGAAGAGAAAATTTCATCCCTTTGATTTTGTCTTTATCTGATTGCACCGTGCGTTTTATGGGTAGCGGAATATGACGAAGGATCTGAGCTAGTTTAGTTTAATTTGAATTATCGTCGCGCTAGAGCTAAACGAGGGCTATTGGCGACGTAATTTAGAACCACTGTCAAATGGCGAGCTGACCTCTGAATAAGCACCCACCCAATACCACCTAGATTAGAAGGCCGGCGAACTAAATGCTTGACGTCAAATTAGTGGACCGATTCTGTGGTTTTGACCAATGATCATTCGGGACTAGAATTTGTATTTGAATAAATTTTTAAAATAAGATGAAACAAGATGCGACGTCATCTTAAGATACAACGTTATTGGTCAACAAATCGAAATTGGTCTACTAGTGTGATGTTGTGTTGCTTAGTTCTTCGGCCTTCTAATCTAGGTGGTATTGACCCAACGCAACAGTGTGACGTACGCAGCGTTGCGACTTTCGAGCATGTATTTAAAAGCCCACCCTCTCCACGTGAAAGAGTTTATTATCATAGTTTATTATTTATTTTTTTAGAAAAGTTAAAAGCAATCGTAATTTCCAACTAGATTTAGTTATTCAAGTGTTAGTAGGATAGTTCCGGACCAAAAATGTGGACGTTCCGAAACATTTGCAGGCAACACCTTGTCGAAGAATCTTTTAAAAAGTTGTTTAAAGAGAATAAAAGTAAAGGAATTAATCCGAAGTAAAATGTATGCACATGCATGTGGATACGACCTAAAAAACTTATAACTTCACGCATATTTATAATTTAAATGACTTTTTCAATATATTTCTAATATAAATTTGTTTATTCGTTAAGATCACTCTGCGTAACAACGCAGATAAGTTTTCTACGAAAACCACTGACTAACCAAATATTTCTGAATTACAGTAAAACAAAAATCAAAATGCAGGTTTTTATGAATCATAAAATAGGTCTAAAATATATATAACTTCTAAATGCATTGTCTAACTCATTAACTATACAAGATGATCCTACAAAAATATTAACAATAAAAGTATCAGGGAATAACTGCTGCTGTTGAAGCACTACGATGCTTTTCAATTTTGCTTTTACACTTATTTTACATCAGTACACTTTTGAATTTGTCGAAAAACTACTTTTATTAACTAGACGATTGAAAAAAAAAATGATGTAAATCGACCTTTCTGTTCTTTTTTGTAATAACATCTCTAACAACTTTACATTGCTGATGAACAAATGTCACCATTAAAACTTTGACAATCGCGACAGTGTGCCAAAAGTACAAACTACAGCTGTTCTCTATATTAATTTTCTATAGTAACGTTACACTTTTAAACTAATGCCGACATAAGCAGACAATCCCCATAGTATGGAATAGCTGCTAAGTGATAAACTAGTCCAAAACCTAAATTGGCACTTAAAACAATCATATACGCTCTTAAAACGAACGAGCGGTTTTAACTCAGTCTGAGTTAATTTTTATTCCTCCAGTCTAGAGAATGCACTTCTCCAACTGGAGTGGATCCTTTGTGTGCTAAACCTCCGACAGGATCCCTCCAAACGAGTGCTTTTAACTCAGTCTGAGTTAATATTCACTCCTTTCCATTGTCGAAAATGCACTTCTCCTACTGTGGAGTGGATTTCCCTCTTTTTTTAAAGAGTGTACCGATATTGAACAAGGCGTCAAGAATGTAGATCATAACAGGTTCCATAAACAAAGCGTCATTTAACGGCGATTTTTTTTTGTCCGGCATGATCCGCTTATAGGATTGTTAAGGAAAACACAGGACACCTGAATGTATCCTAATTGGCATGACGCCTGAATCACCGCGCTAAGCATTCGTCATAGCTGTTCGATTAAAAAATAGTAATGAAAAATTTTTAAAAATAACAACATACCCTTAAACTTTAGAAATTTCTTAATATTCAGAGCTTGTTTATGTCACAATAACACAATTTTGGAATATTAAAGTAATTTTTGAAGACTCTCTTTAAGAAGCAGCTTGGTACGTTAGGTCTCTGGATGAAATGAAAAAATAGATCATTTTCATTGTTAGCAAGTATTGTAAACAGAATTTTGTTACAACAATGCGTGTCTTTAATTTTCAATACTGCTTTGATCCACTATTGTTAAAATTTTGTATAACAGTATCGAGTGTTCAAATCGATGAATCTCTGGATTTTTTGAATATTACGAAATAGAAATTTAACTAGAAATGTAAGCTGAGTAAAAAAAAACCTTTTTTCACTGCTTTTGGGCAAAAAAAAATTGCCTTTTTTTTAACCGTTTCAAAAATTCTAACTTTTTCACACGCTTGATATTGAAATTATAATGTAAAAGTAGCATTTTTTCACGCAATTATAAAAAATATATTATGAAACATAAAATAAATGAATGTTTAATACTTTTTAATCATTCTATGTTTATAGTTATAATAAGGTCAAAACCTCAGTAAACTGAATACCACATAATTTAAACTTATATTTGGCCTAATGATAAAAAAAATCTCAAGTTCAACAATTTTATAACGAAAGTTAATTTTAGATATTCTGTTAATCGTTTGATATCAAATTAAAATAAGGAATAAAATCGCTGAAAAGCGCTATTCATATATAATAATAAAAAACGGGTTTTAAAAAATTGACAAGTACTTAGTTGTATATATTACTAAAACTATATTTTGCTTGTTTTTTAAGTATAACTTCCTTTGCTTGCTGATTAAAATATTATTATATTTTCGAAAAATGAATATGGATACAGAGAACGAGAAATTTCATAATGAATAAGAATTGAAAAATGAAACAGGGAAAGAAATAAAACAATGAAAGTTAGTCACGAAAATGAAATTCATTGAACGTCTGTTATAAAAAACAGGGGCAAATTTAAAAAGGAATAAAAATTGCTTAAACCAACCTCAGGCCAAGAAACTGTGAACAAATCAAATCCAACTCTATTCGAAACCATCCTGGAACAATCTTTGGAATACTTGAATATTATCACAGGTCCAATAAAAAAAACCTCGAGGTGCTGCTAGCAATAAAACTGCTTAAATGTGACAACCAACACTCTTAAAACAAAAGAGCGAATTTAACTCAATCTGAGTAATTTTCACTCCTCCAGTCTTGAAAATGCACTTCTCCGAAACTAGTGGATCCTTTGTGTGTTAAACCTCCAACATGATCATTCCAAACGAGTGATTTTAACTCAGTCTGAGTTAATATTCACTCCTTTCCAGTGTCGAAAATGCACTTCTTCAACTGGAGTGGTTTTCACCCTTTTGTTTTAAGAGTGTACCTGGTGAACAAATTTCGAAGAGAAAATTTCAACCCTTTGATTTTGTCTTTATCTGATTGCACCGCGCGTTTTATGGGAAGCACAATATGACGAAGGATCTTATCTAGTTTATTTTAATTTGTGCATTATCTTTGCGCTAGAGCTAAACAAGGGCTATTGGCGACGTAATTTAGAACCACTGTCAAATGGCGAGCCGACCTCTGAATAAGCACCCAACGACACAGTGTGACGTACGCAGCGTTGCGACTTTCGAGCATATACAGGGTGAGGCAAACAAAACCGGCCCCGATCTAGAGATGGGAATACGTAGAAATGCTTGGCGAGAAAAAATCTTGAAGCCGCCTGAAGCATGTTTTTGCATTGGTTGGATCGGATTAGCTTCACATTAGAGCTCTTCATTGACTAGTGGTGAGTTCAGATCTTGGTTCTTATTGTATAAAGACGTCCCATAATCCCATAATGCAAATTTTGTATCTTGCAATCAATCTAGAATGTTTTGTATTACCGAAAACAAAAAGGTCCGATTCTCTAGGATAAATAACAACCGAAATAATCACAAGTGGGAACTTTTTTAATCAGCCCTACAAACCTTGTTTTTATTTTATTTAAGGGGTCATAGGAGTCTTAAAAATGTGCAAAGAAGGTGCTACAAAGCATAGATTGATCTTTCATTTAATTTTTTTTAACTTCTCAATATATAAGTATATTTTTTATACGTAATTCTACAAGATTTATTTAATATAAAACAAATTTTAAAATTTATGAAACTTTAGCCAAAACTAAAATAAATGATATTAAACATAAAGCTGTTTGAAAACATTGGGATTAAGCTTGCGCGGAAAATTTTGAGGTCAATATTGAAAAAAATTACCAAGAAAATGACTTTATATTGTACAAATACAAACAAAGACTTATACCTAAATTCTCAGCTCAATTTTAATTAGAAATTATGTTAAGAACTTTTTTCTAAAAAAATTAATACAAATTTTAAAATTTTGATTTAAATTTTTTTAAAAAATAATTTCTAATTAAAATTGAGCTGAGAATTTAGGTATAAGTCTTTGTTTGTACATATTTGTACAATATAACGTCATTTTCTTGGTCATTTTTTCAATTTTGACCTCAAAATTTTCCGCGCAAGCCTAATCCCAATGTGTTCAAATAGCTTTATGTTTAATATCATTTATTTTAGTTTTGGCTAAAGTTTCATAAATTTTAAAATTTGTTTTATATTAAGTAAATCTTGTAGACTTACATATAAAAAAATTATACTTATATATCGAGTAGTTAAAAAATTACATGAAAGATCAAACTATACTTTGCAGTACCTTCTTTGCACATTTTTAAGACTCCTATGACCCCTTAAACTAGCTTTTCTAACCATAGCGTTGTTGCCGGCAAATAAGTCGCCAAGCGTTTGTTTGGGCTTAATATTGAAGCGATCAAAAGCTTCAGTTATCAAAACTGTTTTTGTATTGGGTTTTGACTTGGCAACATTTCTGTCGTATTCTTATCTCCACTTCGGGGGCGGTTTTGTTTGCCTCACCCTGTATTTAAAAGCCCACCCTCTCCACGTGAAAGAGTTAATTGTCATAGTTTATTTAATTTTTTTTAGAAAAGTTAAAAGCAATCGTAATTTCCAACTAGATTTAGTTATTCAAGTGTTAGTAGAATAGTTTCGGACCAAAAATGTGGACGTTCTTAAACATTTGTAGGCAACACCTTGTCGAAGAATCTTTTAAAAAGTTGTTTAAAGAGAATAAAAGTAAAGGAATTAATCCGAAGTAAAATGTATGCACATGCATGTGGATACGACCTAAAAAACTTATGACTTCACGTATATTTATAATTTAAATGACTATTTTTCAATATATCTCTAATATAATTGTGTTTATTCGTTAAGATCACTCTGCATAACAACGCAGATAAGTTTTCTACGAAAACCACTTACTAACCAACTATTTCTGAATTAATCAGTGCAAGTGGATGCAACAACTATGTAGAATTTCAGTGCAATAAAAATATCCAAGTTCAGATATTATCCTCTAAGTAGCTCAGTAGTTTTAACACGACATGCTAAGAGATAATTCTGTTATTAAGCTTTAACTTCAAACCATGGTAGAACAAAGAAGCTTTTTCTGGAATTGGCTCACTTGTATTCTGAGCCCAATATACTTTGACAACATTGAGAAAAAAATGTTTTCATAACCATACAAATTTTTTTAAAAAAATTAAACATATATATACATTATGATTTTTTTGTTAATATTGATAAGGTTCTCATTGTAATAATAAAAATAATAAAACTACCCCATTTGCCTGTGGGGGATACGTATGTAGTATAATATACGTCTTTCGACAGACTCCCTTAAAAATTCGTTCAAACCTTCATGCATACAAAATAAGAAATAGGGTTTTGGACGGCAGATTTTTAGGTGTGGGAAAATTTTAGGCATTTATTTCATATTATTAGGTGCTATGCAAAAGATCCTTTGAATACCTATTTGGCTTAAGTTCTCTCAGCAAAACAGAATCTCGGCTTACTTTTACATTCCAAGAGGGCTGAGATTCCACAGTTCAGATTTATTATAATCAGAGAGTCAAGCTCAGTAGCGAGAACCGCCTTGATCGCTTAAATAGCCACGAGTTAAAAATTGAAGCTTACATTCAATACACAGTGAAATAAACTTTGATACTTTATCCTTCAAAGGGGCTAGTGACTTATAGTTTCATATTTTCGTATGATTGTCCAAATCGTATTATGTTTACGATCATACGTTGTAGTGAGCTACTTAAAATTTGCGAAGAAAACTTTAACAACTCTTTTGTCAAACTAATAACTGAAAGTGCACAACTTCCTTCGAAATAATTTTGCTAATTTGACTTCTCTAAGGTGGTATTGACGCAAACGTAAGTACTAAAAGTGTTTGGTAATTGAATTTAGAAGCATATTGTTTTCAATAATAGGATGAGTTCTGAAAGCTTTATAATTTAACTTTCCATTTATGAAATCTAAACCTAATTGTTCCCAAAAGAGATTCACAGGATACTTTTATTTAAATTCTCAAATAATTTAAATAATCTTATTTTTTAATATAAATAATGGGACGCAAGTGTACACTTAAAACGTTCAAGCATCATTTAAAATAATTTGGTTTCCATTTGTTTAACTTGAAAAAACATTTTTTCTAAGTAAAGGTTTATATATTGCGATTTTATAAATTTTGAGAGGGAAAAAAATTGTGCATATTTGTATTTACAAAAAAGTTGCAAAGAACTGTAAATAATACACTTGCTTGTTTGTTTCAGTTTTTTTACGTTTTACAACGTTTTTTTTAATGTTTTAAAGAAGTTAACATATTTAACAACTACCTAATGATTAAGGATAAATGAAAAATCCATGGTTCCCTTTACTTAAAATTGTTTTATAATTTTTTCTTGAAAATATGAAGAAAGGTGTTTCTTGAAGAATTGTTTTTTATTGACACTTTTCTTTAATTTTTTTCCAAATTAATAACAATTATGATCTTAATTATTAAGAGAACAATTCATATTAATAATTAAAATAATTAATATGATAATTTTACAGAAAAAATCCCGTACAGTTGTACAAAAAATATTGTAGTTAATTTAAATCATGTAAACAACAATGAAACAAATACGATGAAGCATTAGGTGGGAGGTAGCTGGTATACAGATAGAATTTAAATTCTTCAATTTAAAGAAAAACAACAACAAAAAAATCTTTAAAAAAATGATTACTTATATTTATCAAGTGAATAGGCAGTTAATTGTATAGTTTAGGGGCAAGGAAAAAGGAATTTTTACTAAATGTAGTTTAGGGGAAAATTTTAATTTGAAATATTTAATGATCTGATGGAATTGCTAAGGCTTTCTTTAAGTTAACTAAGTTATTTATTACAATAAATGACAATCAAATTCGACATTGTAGCAAACAGGAAGCAAAATATGTTTTCTAAAACTGGGAAAGTTGAGTGATTGAGTTTAAAAGAATGAAAAAGTCATTTTGTTGTATTGAAATAATTGGTTGTAAATTGAAATTGTATTTTCTAAAATTAATCAAACTAAAGTAAAAAAAAATAATACCGAGCATAATATTGTGTTTTTAAAAAATTGCATGTACCCATTACTTGCAATGTAATCTAATATTACAGCGTTGCAGCTATAAACACATATTGCTACATATGTTGAGAGCTAAATGTTAAAGCAAATACCATTAATTGAGATTATCTCATAAATACCTATTTATAGGTCAGTGTGCTGAAAGAAAGTGCGGTTTATTGCTGACATTTTGTGTTAGAAGATCAAGTCTCGCACTGTTCTATTTGCTGGGTACTTAAACTTAATGGTGGTGACGATAAATATTTTCATTCGGGTATTTCTATTTAAAAGCATATTATATATAGTGTTACAGCAAAGAGAAATGTATCAAAATATTACTTGAGCATGGTAATACTAAGATAATTACATCATTTGATATATAATAGGAGAGACCTTGGCTAGTTTACCATGATTTTTTCTCTCGATTTGTTTTATATATTTTGAGGAAACCATAATACATAAGCTTCCATAAACTGTCAGCTACAAACTAGAATTACACTTTTTCCAAACAAATAAATAAAGTTTTCGACACGAAGTGTTTAACCAAGAAAGTCGGCTGCCTTGCATATGAGACACATATTCTTCTCGTTCTTCAAAAATGAATGCCACACATTTTCCAAACATTTTTAAACAAGTTTAACTCAAGTAATATAAATATTTGTTATTTTATGTACGTTTTACAGTAAATTAAAATAACCTACAAAAGCAACCTACAAATAATATTAACAAAATATGGAAATTTAGTAAAAATGACAGTTTATTATATAAACTTTAAATAAACAAATTTAATTTTTAAAAATGTCATCATTAACCGAATTACAATGAACTCTTACTCCAATATAATCTTATCCTGCAATTCCTATGAAACTTCTAAGATGAACTTATCCTGCACTTTTGAAGTAACATCGCTTGGTACTGATGGCTAGAAATTGCCCAAAGTGTTGCTAAACGACAATTTTTATTCTATGACAGTAAATTTCTACATTTAGAACTTCCTATATGGTTATTCTGCAATATTATGTATGGTTATATATTGATCATATGTTACAAAAATAATAATTTATTGGCATAGTAGGCAAGGTTTGTAAAGGTCGGCGCAATTTTTTCTACGCGGCATTGCTAGAAATTCGTGCCCTGTCAATTTTTGAAAAACCTGCCCCGTTGTCATATTTTGTCCTTATTAGTTTTTTGAAGAGTACAGATTTAAGGTTTTTTTTTAATTCATAGTTGCGTTTCAATATAAGAATGGAAACTTACCAGCTTTAAGAAACCGCAAAAAGCTCTATAGCAATATGACAACAAAAACTGAAAAAATTTTGAAACTGCTCATTTCCAATATGAGGCCAGATGAAAACTTACCTCATGGAAAAACTAGCTCCAGTCTCACTCTACAAGTTAAAGAACAATATATCAAGTTAAATATTTTCACAAAACAAAATTTGTAAAAGTATGAAATTTTTTTCAAAAAGAAATTTGCTTACATTTGCAACCCATCGAGGTATGCAGACGTACAACCCGTCATTTGACTGAAGTTACAGCCAAACGCTGAATTTATCAAAAATTATCAATTTTATAATTTTACCAAATTTATATATTAAAATTATGGGGAGGTAATTTGTAATACTCTGAAGTTATGTTTAATGTGAAAAAATAATAAATGCTAAAAGCTGATAAAAAATAAGGATTGTTTTAATCAAATGTATTATTCCATATTTACTTCGAAAATTTGCAAAAAAAAAGCAAACATTTATTGACTTGTGAAAAGTAGCAGAACCTTCTTTGATTTTTCGCTCATAAAACATATGAGAGAATGAAAAAAATATCTCTTACAAAATGTGTAACTAAGAAGTAAGATAACAACCATAATATTTCAAAAACCAATATCCGACATCAAATTTTGACGCACTTTCTGTGTAATGAAACCAACCTAATACCTACTAAACACGCCATCAGACCACAAAGAAACTTTTCAGCTCCCTCTTTAATACAACCCAGCCCTTTCTCGGGCTTTGTAAAGAAAACACTTTCACGCCCTGCGAGCGAGGGTTAATTCGCACTATTAAATGTTGATCAAAGGTTGAAATCTGCATGGGGATCCCATCACTAGATAATTGAGTAATCCACTTAAAGACGAGAAAATTCATTACGTGGCATGGCTTTGGTTTGAGAAAAATGTACGAGACAGTGTATGTATTGGGAAAGCATTTGATATATAACAGGGGTAGGGAAAAAACGACTTATTAATAAGTATATTTTGGGCTTGGGTAATATTTTCTACATTTAACCTTCTGAGAGCTAGACCCAGCGTTTTCCGTACTTCATGCACAAGTTCCAGCAATAACAGTAATTTAAAAATTATATAAATGATACATTTGTATTGATATTTCTATTTTGCTTCTGAAAATGATTTTATGATCATGTTTCAGAAATAAACATAATACTGACTTTTTAAACTAGTGGGTTATTTAAAACAAATAGCAATTCTAAAATTTGTTTAGAACAAAATTTGCTCAGTTCCATGCCGATGCCGCTTAGTAGTTTACACTTGGGTAAAAAGTATAAAATCGTACTTTGACAATGCATGTATAGCTATTCTTAAACATCATTTTTTATAAATAAATATAATTTTTCAATTTAAATCCTTGATTTGTTATAAACAACCATTTTATTTTTAAAAAGAAATTTAAACATTTTACCTAAAATATCATCAGTATCTGCAAGTTGAAGGAGAGTGCCAACTATATTGAAAAAATATTTATGGTAACTGAAGATATCTTTTAAAATATGGTTAACAACTTAAATTGCTTACATTTTATTATTAAATATTTTAGCATGTAGTTGTCACCGTAACTATTTTAAAATGAAATACTGAATAATGTTTATACCTATACAAACTTGAATCGGACCCACAATACCAAATACAGTTTTGTCAAATTAACTAATCACTGTACCTTTTCATTATTAGATATTCTTTCGCCCTTGTAGGTGTAAGGCTTAAATAGGTGGCTTTCAGTGTATTTACTCTTTCATGTGACCTTCTGCATAATAATGCAGGTAATACAATGGCTCCATGCCTTAGAAGCCTGCTATAATCACATGCTAACTGCCCAGATTGTTTTTCGGCATGGTTTATCCAGCTATTTAATAGTTTTTCTAAGTCTAATATAAATCTCTGAATAAATAATGAAAAAAATGGTAAAAGTATTTAGATTTATAATATGTCTCCAAGCATTTTAATAAGTTCTAATTAAGGAAACCTTGTAACCAAATCATAGTTAGGTAAAACTTTTGTATAATACATCGACAATCCAACAAAGGTTAATTTCCTAACAAGGAAAATAAAACTTTGAATAATTATGTATAGCTTTCTAAGTCCGTTAGGAAATTTGTAGTTTATTTCCATTCACCAGAAAGCTGAGTTTTCAATTTAACGTAATAAGTTTTTTGAACCTCGAAAATAAATGAAATTAGTATCGAAAATAGTATTCAATTTTACGTTATGTATGTGTCATAATTGTCATATTGTCGATTTCATTGAACTGAAGAATTATTTTTTAAAGCAAATTATATTTTTTAAAGTATTACTTTCAATCAAATGATTGAATCATTTTAAATTCATTCAAATAACGTACACATGAAATGCTAAATTTAAATTTTAAATTATTTTTTCGGCTTTAATGGGCCATGCATTAAAACTTAATATATAATTTGTATATTTTTCGGATCAACATTTCTGTTAAGCAAATATAAAAATTCATTATGATAAATTTTCTGTACTGGTATAAAAACAAAATTTATTGTAAAATATTGAAAATAGTAATTTAATTTAATTCCTCTAACATTTTAACTAATATAAAACTCTAGCCAAGAAAAAAAATCAGGTATGATATTGAAAAACGAATCAATTATTTAAATATATATTATAATTAATTTATCTAAATGTATTGAAAAACTCACATATGTCAAAAACTTCTTCTTCTCTTCTTCTTCATAAGCTCAACAGCCTTTTGCAGGTCAAGGCTGACTCGCTGATCCTCCTCCAGTTGGCCCTATTAGCCGCAATGGCTCTCCATCGGTTGACTCCGATTATTTTGAGGTCCCTTTCGACATCGTCTAACCATCGTGTGGGTGGTCGTCCCCTACGTCTTGTACCTTCAATTTTGGAAAAAGTCACTTTATTGGTGGGAAAGTCCTCGGGACATCTGTACAGATAGCCCAGCCACCTAATTCGGGATGCTTTTACAGTTCTCACTATGTCAGTCCCGCCAAATTTACCAAATTTTCTGTAAATTTCATAGTTGTAAAGTATTCTCCACTCATTGTTCTCCTTAATAGGTCCAAATATTTTCCTTAGCAATTTCCTTTCAAATATTAGCAATTTTTCTTCTACTGATTTATTGAGGGTCCAGCATTCACTTCCATATAGGACAATAGGTCTGATTAAAGTTTTATAAATGCTCAACTTGGTGTTTACAGAAATAAACTTAATTAAGTAAGTAATAAGACTTAAATTGGTTTCCGAGGCCATAAAAACTTCTATTAGCCATGAAGATTCTATTATTTATTTCAATTTTTAGATCATTGCTTCTTGAGATCAGAGTTCTCAGGTAGGTAAACTGTTTTACAGTTTCGAAAGTGTAGTTACTTATCTTTAAAGGGGACAAATCAGGAGAATTATTTGATGAAATCAAAAACTTTGTTTTGTCTGCATTTATAACAAGTCCCATCTCCCTTGCCGAGCTCTCAAGTGCTACAAAAGCATTGACAACAGAGCTTTTTGTTCTTCCAATAATGTCAATATCATCGGCAAAGGCAAGTAGTTGGATAGTTCTTTGCAATATAGTACCACTTGTGTTTAAACCAGAGTCTCTAATGTCCTTTTCCAGAGCTATGTTGAACAGTAAGCAAGAAAGGAAGTCTCCTTAAACTCAAAACACATTATGCCAAAAACACATTGCCAAAATTATATTTGAACCAATCTATATATACTTTAAAATAAACCTTAAATAATTTTAACTCTCTAAAATGTAAAGTGTTTTAAACTCTAAAATGGTGCAGTATTCTAATAAACTCAACTCAATGCTTGCGAAATTGGAAAAAGAATTTAAACAAAAAAATAGATGTCAATTGCAGATAAATTATAACTAGTACAAGGATAAGCTAAAATCTTTTGGGAATTTTGTTTTATAATCTCTGCTTATCATGTCGCACAATCTTGACTTCAAAAATAAAGCTTTGATAACTTTGAAATCATAATAAGGACTTGATTAAATTTCCCCATAGGAGATCAGGAGAGCTTGAAATTAAATTTTTAATGCTCAACCATAATCATATTGGAGTAATCATAGATATTTTTTTATTTTCATAAACGAAACAAAAGGCAGAAATTTTCTTCCTTGAAAGTTTATATGTTATTCAAAGACAGAGAGATTTTTTAATAAATATGTGGGACACTCTAATCTTACTTAAATATTAATTAAAAATAAAGATATTTTATTGATTAATATTTAATTATATTGTTCAATCAAAAATTATTTTTAATTAATTAATGTTTCAGTTTTAGTTTTCTTAATGTTTGATATGAAGGTAAATATTTAATTGAATTTTTTTTGTTAAATTATAATACATTAATTTGTTGAATACACATTTGATATCTAATGAAACCATTTTCGTTTATCAATATTAATTATCTACTATAAATAAACGCAAAAAGTAGAAAAGAACAAATAGACCCGAAGAATTGTTTAAGTGTGTGTACACTGAACAGGTGTTTCGACAGATTTAAATATCAAAGAAAAAGGTTTTTATAGTTCAATTACGCTTACATGTTAAGTATAAAATAGCTTATATTACATGAACTGGCTTATACTACAACGCCCCCTGCTAGCTATAGATAATTATTGAATTAGAGCTTAGAACTTTTTTTGAATTCTGTGTGGAAGCAGTTTCATGTGATAATTTCTGATATAAATGTGCTTGTTTAAATATTAAATTATTAATAAATTGTTAAATAAATTTTTAAATGTTCTTTTTGGTGATTTCAAATTTTTATGCTGAGAAACGGAAATAATTTTATTATATATGTTATGAAATAAATTGAATTCATTGCCTAACGTCATATAAAATAAATACTTCAAAACCAAATTTGAAATCTTGATTAACGAGAAAATTGTAGATCAAAGGATATCTAAGAGAATTTTAATGTTATCGTTACGTTTAGAAACTGATTCTTAAAATTATTTAAAATACCGAGTATATTGCCCGTTTCTGTTGTTTACATATAAATTATCCCTATGAAAACTTTTTCCCTAATGAACCTTCACATTATTAGGGTAAATTCAATTTTTAAAAGGAATATAATTATCTATTTTGACTTATCCTGGATTTCAATACTAATTTGCCAGGAACACCAAATATATTCTACCCTTCACATGAATAATTTATTAGAAGCTGTACATTTAACTGGATAGAAAAGTTTTAATGAATTGATTTTGCATTATTTTACCCTAGTTGAAAAGTGGACTGTTCTGAAATTACATTAAGTTTAACAGACAACACTAAAGGTAAAATGATTAAGCATAAAATTTCCAAATTTTCGCCAGTAAAAAGTACAATATTACATTATTCATAAATTGACTTAAATCTAGTAATCTATGCATATCAACTTGAAATTACCTTAGAAATAAGCTTGAATTTATACTTTAACTTTATTTAAACTGGAAAGGGTAATAATAGCCTTAACCCTAGTTTATGAAGGCTTGTGTTATAAGAAAGAGTCAACTTATTCTTAACTAATTTCTTGTTTATATAATAAAAAGATTAAATTAAAATATTTTAATTATAAAATATAGTTATCATAATTTTTAAATAATAATGGTAAAAAAATTAATGCAATTCTAATAGCTTGACGAAATAATACTTGAAAAGGAAGTTTTGACTCTTTTTTCGGAGTTGGTATTTGAGCAGAAAAAATACTGAATTATATTTTAAACCAAGTAAGACATTCTTTTGGAAACGGAATCTGAAATGTTTTCAAAAAATAAAAAAAAATTCTATAATTTTAAGATATTGTTTGACATGTATTAAATAAAGTTAGGTTTTAAACATTGTCAAACACAGTTTACTGTCGAGAAATTTTTGCAATTGACAGTTGTTAAAATGACATGTTAAGTTTCGTGAGAACAGAAACATATTGCAAAATTGAGACTTTGGGATTTTAAAATAAATTAAATGTCCTTACGTTTAATTGTTTAAAATAGGGTCAAGTGGGGTAAGTGTGATAGGGTTTCTGCATGTTTCATTAAGAAAATTCGTTCTCTGCTTCAAGTAAATTCCAAATCCTAAAATTGGTAGTGAATAATTATAAGAAACATACATATGTAGAAAAAAATTATATGTTTGAATTCCAATTTTAAGTGTACAAAATTTGCATTTCAAAATCCATTGCTGTTTTGTCACACTTACCCCACATAGGAAAACCCATATAAAAAGAAGACAGTTGCACTTAAATTCAAAAGCTCAAAACTTTCTTTAAACAAAAAATAAGGTCAATATTTCTTTTTAGTTTAATTATAAGTGGTCTAATGTTATATATTGCAAACTTTCAGATTTTTAGAATGATTTCCAAATTTACAAGAGCTGTTTATCACACTTACCCCCAATCACACTTACCCCACTTGACCCTACAAACTAAAAAACATAACATTGGTAACAATTGAAATATGTAATTTGAAACAAAAAATAATAAAAATTTTACTATGCTTCTAATAAGTTTGAAGCTCGCATAATGATGAATGAAAAAAATATTTACTAAATTAAACCCTATTTTATATCCATCCAAAAAAATTTAATTAAAAGCGAAATTAGTAAGAATTTTTATATTTTTAAATATTTAATTGTTGTTGTTTATTTGTGTGCTTAGCAAGTGGAAAAAAATTGAAAAAAAAAACTGTACAAGTTAAGAAAAGGTTTTCAAGGGTATCGGATCCTCTTAAACAGGACCAAGTGATTATCAATTTTTCTAAGCTGCTGTTTTTTTTTTATTTCATAAAAATCGTCTAAAATGTATAAGGCAAATTTATATTATAAACTTCTAAAACAGTTGTAAATCCTTAAAGCTTATTTCCTTCTAAATCCTTTATCTCTCCTTCTCCTGTAAAGCGATTTTTAGTTATAATTGCTAAAATCAAAAATAAATAAATTTACAAAAAAACATTCAAATTTCAAAATTTTAAAGAAATGTTTCAAAGTATACTTTCATGCTAAATACTTGTGATACAGAACTTCTGAAATTATTCTGTGCCTGATATTGTAGTGAGAAAGTACCTCAAAGATCTGCTTTCAGTTTGTTAAGTGGTATAGAAAAGTATATAATTATCAACAAAGTTTTACACATGCCAAATGAAAATCCTTTTTAAGCACAATAAGTCTCCAAGATACGTTGAAAATCCCTTGTTATATAATTACATTCAAGAGTACGAAATAGCTATACTATTTCCAAGGGTGAGATAAGTATATATAAGATACATGCCACCACAAAGACTTCTCATTCAAATAAATATTATAGTTTAACAAAGTTGTATGTGATGAAAACGTTTTAAATAAATGACAAATCAGAGTTGTCAAAAGTACACTTCATAGTAAATTAACTTAGTTTTGGAGTTTTGGTAATTTTACAAAACTTTGAAATGTTATTTATACTCAGTCAATAATTACATTGTTACTTTTTTAAAAAAAATATTTTCCAAATTTTTGCTCTCGCTTCGGTCAAAGATTATTTTTTTAATGAAATGTTAATTGAAAAAACTGAGAATCAAAAAAAGTTATATTTTATCTTGGCAAAGCAGGAAATAACTTTTTTATTTCTTGTAAAATCTGCTCAGAAGAGAGCTAAAGTCTGGGTTTTCTAGGCATTGTAATCGTAGTTTCTATCAATATCGACACCTTGCTATGGAAAAATTGCTGTAAATGCGCTATCACAATGCGCTAATTTTTCTGTGACGTAATGTTACAGTGGCTACCTAACCTAATATTTGCCCCCAACTTTTGAGTTCTCGTCTTTAACGCATCACAAAAAAAACATGTTATACATCATCAAACAAAGCATGTCATTTCAGGAGGGTCCATACAGTATATGTGTTCTACAGTTGAAAGCCTCAGAATCTTGACAGTGTTAATAGGAATTTCGACGCTGCCTGACTTCACAAATCATTGGAACGACACATTAGTACAACTATCTCCTAAATGTATGCAACACTTAATCCTGAAGTCTTGTTGTAATCTTCCATGAAAGTAATTTATTATTCTGCAACCAGATAACAATTATAGTTGCAAGTATTTGTAGTTTATCTAGGTTTTAGTTAAATTCTAGTGGCTTAAGCTGATGTAAAATCAAAACTTTGTTTTATAAAATGTTAGTTAAAACTTTGTCAAATCAAGTCAGAGATATGTAACATTTCCAATTGCCATATTTCCTCTTCGCCAAAGTTTTGAGCTTAAAGTGTAAATTGCATTTTGATACCAATGTTAAATCCGCATGCGTTTCCTTTTGTATTCTAATCACTATTCATGTTGTATAATGACATAAAGATTGTTTTCCTGAAGTTTAGTTAAGTTTTATCGCCGAAATACATTCGACTTACCATTGTTCTCGGGTTTCTTAGAGTCTTCGTATCTCATTTGAAAAGTTTGTGTGTTTGTACGAATAACATATTGTTACATTGAAACTTAAAATAGGCTGCTTATGATCAGAGCATGTTTTTTTTTTCCAAGAAAACATTTATTATTTACAAATCATATTTATCTGTCCTACTTTTGAACATTTTGTATCTATATTTTAAGTTTGAAAGCAACAGTTCAATATCTAGAGTTGCGTGCAAGACAATTGTCACAAATTACGTTGTTTATTTCAAAGCTACCTCAACAATATTTACTTACATGATCTGGCTATGCCAGTATAGTATTTTCTATCTATACTATAGTGCCAAGTATAGTATTTTCAAAACTACCCTAATAAATTTTTTGTTAAAATTCACATCATTTTAACTTTTTGTTATACGTGTTGTAAGTAACTTTTGAAGAAACTTATTTTACATTCAGTGGGCAGCAGAATAAACATAAATCAAAACACTGCTTTTTAGCTGTATAAGAAACAATAATTTTGATGTAAAACTGATACATTTAGTGACTACAAATATTTAAAATATCATAATTTTAAATTTTTTATCTTGTTATAATTTATTTTTTTCAATATTCAATAAATTTACAAAAAGAAAATTCAAATTTTCGCGAGAAATATTGAATTCATTGTAAGCAACCAATCATTGGCAGCTAATACCTGTAACCAATTTCATTTCTTTATTTAATATAAACGAAAAAATATTTTATTATATTGATTTTTCCTTTAAATAAATATTTGACACTTTCATTATTTTTTTTATTATTAAAACATTTAGTGTTTAAACCTTCGGTTAAATATTAAACTTTCCGCTAACAGTCGCCAGTAGTGAATCTGTAGTGATTTCTTATAAATTTTAAATTTTCCCACTTAGAGTTTTATTTTCTTTTACCCCAAGTTTTTTTTTAATTTTTCACGTCAATTTACTTTCATTTTAAGTTAAGATGAATTGCTAATAGATCTTTTGAGTTCTTTTTGAAATTTAAAATTATATAAATCGAAAGCTTTTATGTTTATCTCACTCCTAGTATAAATAATATTAAATAAAATGCTAGCTATAAAAGCCTTTAAAATATATATTTTCGTAATTTGGTAAAACTTATTTTGAAGAATATTACAAATAAGAAAAATTGATTTATCTGATTTAAATATAAAAATAAAATTTCCTTGCGAATGTATAAACCCAGATACTTACACTCTTAAAACAAGCAAGCGATTTTAACTCATTCTGAGTTAATTTTCACTTCTCCAGTGTCGAAAATGCACTTCCCCTAAGGAGTGGATCCTTTGTATGTTAAACATGCGACAGGATCACTCCAAACAAGTGATTTCGACTCAGTCTGGGTTAATATTCACTCCTTTCCAGTGTCGAAAATGCACTTCTCCTACAGGAGTGGATTTCCCTCTTTTGTTTTAAGAGTGAAGGACTTTGCTGAGATAATTTGTAAATTGATCATGGTAAAGTAATCATTATATACAAGCCACGTTATCCAAAATTAAAAGTAATTGAGCTTTTATTAATATTTGTATTATTTATGTGTAATATTTATTATGGCCACAAAAATCTTTCAACAATAGCATTTTTTTCACACAAAAAATTCAAAATGTTACCTTACTTAGAAACTAATCTTACCGCATTTCACAAAACAATAATTACATAAATGAAAACTGTATAAAGTGCCTTAAGACAATAGTACTATCATCTCTAAAAATAAATTCACATCCTCCATTACACATCTCATATATAACTTGATACATTTAACCCTCTCCAAAGAATCAACGCCAGACCCTTCAATAACTCTTGAACCTTCCAGTTCCAGCATGCTGAGATGGGTTCACGTGAAAGATTGTTGTGGAGTGCATTATTCTAGCACTTTCGGATGATTGGACAATTTTGTCAGTAGAGTGTGTAGAAAGTTCCTGCACTATTGATCGACTTGGGGCCCAAAACAAAGGATTGAATTACTTGTCATAGGCTCACAATATAATTAATCAGGATAGAATTCCTGGCTGTGATAGTATCTGAGCTTTGGCAATTATTAATCGCACTGGGGGTAGAAGTATTTATTTTTGAGATGGATAAAGTAAGCAATGTTTTGTAGTTTTTTCGTTGTCGGTTATTGAGGATTTTTATTTTGGTATGCTACTTATATAGACCTTTTTACGGAGTTTCTAAAACATTTATTAAACTAAACTCCAAACAGTATTTTTATTTATATTTTTAAAAATTTTATTGGCACTCGTATGTCTTCCTTTTTATTTAAAAAAAAACCCTTTAAGTTGTTCATAACAATCTAAATAAACGCGAGGGCTGGGGAACCTAGTTGGTTAAAATGTTTGCCTTAAATGCGGAAGGTCCCAGTTTCGGGTCCTGGAATCAATAAAAGAAATTCAGAAATATAAACGGCCCGTTCAGCCGTTAAATGCTCGATCACTAATACCCCTCGTAGAAGGAGTGTACGTTAAATGTGAGCCAAAGTCCCAATGCTGCCTACGATATGTCGCTCTTAAAGGGTGCTTACTCAGGTGTCGACTCTTCACTTGACTGGGGTTTTAAATTACGACACCCATCGCCAATATCTCTAGTGTGACGATATGATTTTCAAACTAACCTTACTAAAATAAACCCAAGCAATGGAAATATTTGGTCTGGAAAATACTCAATGCCTTGGCCCTAAATCACTTCACTTTTAAAATTAACCATACTTGTTAGTGTATCAGGATAACGTCTATCGATACATTTTCTTCAGACAGCTTTTGAAAGAAAGAAAACAAATATTTCATCACCAAAGCATAGCCAATATCTTTCACCTTATTAAAACAGCAATAATTATTTTGGTTACAATAATTACGATCTGTCTAAGTCGTCCAAGAATTATGAGCAAATGCTTAATTTATTTTTCACAAGCCAGTCAGCAAATTAAGCATTTAATGGTATTTCCAAACAATAATTTTATGCAACTAATATAATACACAGTTAACAGTCAAAACAAACTGAGTTATAATTACACTATCGCTAAAATATATAACAACACAAGCATTGTTAACTACTAAAATGTAATATGAATGTAATTATTTTCATAGCTATTTTTTTTTTTGCAAACTGCGGTACTTAAATAACTAAAGTTAATAACTTTTCACAATACAGTAATTCCTCAGATACTATTATAAAACCAATACAAATACTATACTCAGAGAATTTACAGAGGAAAGGAATTATCAGATGTATTGAAGAAAATATAACGCTTTAACAATTCCTAAAATATTTTATACTTTTCCCAGCTTGTTCCCATAATTCATCTCTTTTTCGTTTATTTTTATTGTTTTTCTTCGAGAGTTGAAAAAAAATCGATTGAGGAACACTTTTCTTTGGACAAAAAGAAATAGACGTTACCGAAAAAATAATAGACTACAATGCGCATCTGTCAACAAACTTCGACCTGGTACACACAGACAATCTAATTCTAATGCATTAGGGACGTCGTTTTAACGTTATTTTGTGGAAATTGGTTGAACCTTGACCCTGTTCTTATTTGATGAAGTTGTTTTATTTATCCTATCTTCAAATCCTTAAAGAAACTATTTCATTTACCAGGAAAAAGCATTAATAATGGGGGGAAAATAAAACTTTTCATTTCAATTTTTTTTTCATTCTTTTTTTTTTTTGTTCTTAACATTATTTATCAACTAGCTTTGTTTTGTTGTTAAGTTTCAGCAATATACTTACAACAAACTTTCGATATAAAAATATTTAAAATTGAAAAGTCGTCTTCCTGCTCTTAAGTTATACTAATAAGTTTACTTGCATGGGCAATAATCAGTGTCATCCGGGAAAGTTAAACAGCAGAAATATCTTTTCATGTTTTTTTGCGTAGTAACATTTCGGTTTTTCTAAACAATCCATTGGAAGCTGAGGATCCCAGTCGGTTAGGCACTCGCCTTGCATGCGAAATATCCCAGGTACAGGTCAGTGCATCGCCAAAATAACTGCCGACCAATAAACGGCCCATGCAGCCAAAATGTCGAATGACGAATTTTGTCGAAATACCTCGTGTAAGGGAGTGAACGTTAAAAATATCCTTTAAAGTCCTAACGCTGCGTACAGTGTCGATCTCGGTTGCGTTGGGTGCCTATTCACGTGTCGGGTCGTCCCTTGACATTGGTTCTAAAATACGACGCCCATCGCCAATAGCCCTCGTGTAGCTCTAGTGCGACGATAATTCAAACCTAACCTAACCTAAACAACGTATTAAAAATACCATGCATGAATGTCGTTAATATCTCCATATAATGCGAAAAGCAAAACAAAATGCAAAATACTGCATAAGAGGGTGGATGTTTTTAAATACACTCTTCCATCATCGAATCCAAAAAAAAAAAAAAAACATTTGCACTTAAATCAATCATTCTTGAATAGCCTCTGGAGTACGTGAAACTAAACCGTTTGTTTTAAATCTGAGGTAGTTTTGGAAAAAGAGTTAGTGTTTTCAGGGTGGTGGTTTTGGGGCAATGTAAATATTGACTAGATCTTTTGGTTTTGGTTCAAAAGATCTCGCAGTGCTCCAGTATTTGTCATAATTCAGAGAAAAAGTAAATCGTTGTTTATCATGTATACGTATTTACAAATGGAAATAATTATTATGACGCAAAAAAAAATTAGTTAGAAATAACATTTTTTTCATCGACACTTTACATTTCTTTATCTAATTATTTTTTTTGTACTATTTTAAATAAATTTGAATAATTGAAAATTTTAATAAAAGGTTAAACCTTAAAACATTACATTATGTTAGTTTACTATTCCCTCTTTTCTATACTCTGTAAATGTTATTTCTGTTTACTTTTATATATCAATCCACTTCTCATATATTTAATGTTTTCAATAAGGTTTTGAAGGATTTTTTTGTAATATTTTTTATAAGTTTTGTAGAATTAGTGCAAAGCTTCAATACTTTTTTGCCAGGTAAAGTTATTTTATTTCATTCGCATTTTTATTGTAATCGTTCACAATCCTTCCTTTTACTCTTTCACCGCTTCATCATATTTGACTGTGAAATCATGTCAAATGGCAACATAATGAAGGTAACAAACACTGGACAAACACTAAGGTGTGTTGTTCATTAATTAATTTTTCCGAAATACTGTAGCAATATTTGTTTTTTATTCACCAGAACTCTCTTAAAATCTGTATTCATCTCACTATAATAGATGGTCTTATCTCGTGTACTAACCTTCTACAGACAGTGCATAGCTCAGTTAATATATAATTCTTATTGTTCTTTCAGATGTTCTCACCCAAGATGCACCGCATATCACTCACATTATTATGTATCCTGCCTCTAATCTATTTCGCCTCCTGCAACCCTGGTCTTCCAGACGAGCCCCCGAAACCAGATGCAAACCCCCACGCCAGTGACCTCGAGAATCTCCACGGACAGCTGGACACTAGCTTAGTTTCAGAAGAGGAAGATGACCCCGAAAAGAGAGGATGGGAGCGATTGTCCAACGTCTGGGGCAAACGCGCCGACTGGAACAAGCTCAACAACATGTGGGGCAAACGCGGTGACTGGAACAAGCTTAACAACATGTGGGGAAAGCGCGCGGCCGAATGGAACAAGCTGAATAACATGTGGGGCAAACGCGGTGATGGCAACTGGAATAAGCTCAACAACATGTGGGGAAAGCGTGGAGATGGTGACTGGAACAAGCTTAACAACATGTGGGGGAAACGTGGAGATGGTGACTGGAACAAGCTCAACAACATGTGGGGGAAACGTGCTGCTGAATGGAACAAGCTAAACAACATGTGGGGGAAACGCGCCGAGTGGAACAAGCTTAACAACATGTGGGGCAAACGCGCTGAATGGAACAAGCTGAACAACATGTGGGGCAAGCGAGGTTCCAGCCGAGAAGATGGAAGCAAGCGAACTCAGTGGAACAACTTGAAGAGCGTCTGGGGAAAGAGGGACGCTGGATGGGAAGGCCCTGTTGCCTGGGACACCAACGAGCCAAATGAAGGTAAGTTTTGCAATTATATTTTGTTGAAAAATTGACAAAAATTGAATAGAGTTGATAGGAATGTTTCCTTCAAGCCATATTTCCACAAGATTGAAAGTTTACGTTATATTAACCTTAACCTGAAAAACAGGTAGGACAATATTTTTACATCAACTTATGATGTTTGACAAAATTAAGAGATTTAAAGCCTTTTTAGCACATTTTCCGAAAAAAATCACAAATAACCTAGACGGTTGTCTATATATAATTTCACTATGGCGCTTATGTCACTGAATAGAGTTTAAGTATTTTTGTGGGCGTTGTTAAGTCAGCAGGAGGTATAATAGTCTCCATCCAGCTGCACAGCTTATTCCACTTTACAGCACAGTAGCGATTTTATTGTGTTTCTCTAATAATCTTTCTGTTTTTGTTGATTTTTAAGTAAAATGAGTTAACATCATCGTTTGGAGGAAATTATGAGATTGAGAGTTGTGAGTTGACTTGAGGCATAGCCTTCCAAAGAGTTCGCTAGGAAATTGAGTGTCCCTTCAAGTGTTGTTCCGAATTAGTGGAGTCAGTTTCAAAGCAGTTGCACACTGTCCAGAGGAATACAGTTGACAGGAGGCTAGTTGAAAGAGAGCTGTATTCCAGAAAGCCCACCATTTGCCTCCCACTAGCTCCCTACCACAAAAGAGAGCTTGTACAATGGTGCATACAGCCCCAACACTGCACTCATCTCCACAATGCAAATGTTCTCATCACAGATGAGTCCATATTCAGTGTACAAGCTCTGATTCTCCACAAATATTCATAAGGAGAGAACCTGGGACCCGATATCATCCCAGCAATTTCATGCAAAGGGACCAGTATGCTGGCGGAATAGTGGGAGTTTGGGCAGGTATCATGTAAGATACATGCACACCGTGACTCCATGTGTTTGACACTGATTCCGTGAATACCCATAGGTACTGACAGAAGATTGTAGAATCCTGTGCTTCTTTTCAGGGATGCTGTAGGCCCTAAATTCCTCATTATGGACGACAAGTTCCGACAACATAGGGCTCGATCTGGCTGATGGCTATCAGGAAAGGGAAAATATGCATCAAAGGGATAGGCCAGCCAAATTTATTGCCCTTAATCACATTGAACATGCATGGGGTTTTCTTTGGAACACTATAGCGATACCCCAACCCCATCCCAGAATCATTTCACAGTTCAAAAAACTGTTCTGCTGGAGGAGTGGGAGAGTCTTTCACAAGCACTCTTTTTTTTTATTAACAGCGTGCATACTCGTTGTACATGGTCTATATATCAAAAGTGACCAAACACTATATTTGAGGCCACCTCACACACCCTACTAGCTTCACTTTCATTGCAGTCTACCTATATAAAATTATTTCCATATTGGATTGTTGGTAATAACTCTTGATAATGAACTTTTGTCATACAATAACTGATATCCATAAAGAATTTCATGTATTTGTATCCAGTATTTCCCTAGATATTTGGGGCAATGCTTTCCATCTCTTAATTTTGTCCGCCAGTTTATTTAGACATTGCTCTTTTTCTATCTACCATTGTATACATATTTAATTGAAAGTTGCTTTGGCTTATGTTTTTCATTGCATTTTTATAAATTATTATATTAAAAATACAATGTTTTAATTTTTTTTCAGTCTTCTATTAAACGAGAATTACTACCCCATTAACGACCCATTTTTGAATTCCATTAACACCGTTTTTTGATTAAACGTAAACGTGAAGATCTTCAAATTCGTTTTTCGTGTGACTTAATAAGTTCATTTACAAAGTGTTCAGTACGAAGGTCTTTTTTTATTTATTTAGATACTGTATTTGTCTTATATTTTGTTTATTTATATAAACTTAAGCTAAATGCTTGTATTTGTGTGAAAAATGTCTTTACCAATTGCCGTTAATGAGTTAATAGAAGAATTTTATATTGAGCATTTAAAAATATATTTCTATTTTACGCAAAATAATATCAATAGAAACTTTTTTTTAACCTTTTGCATTCTTTTAAGCAGCTCATGTTTTGTAAAAAGATTGACGTGTAACAAGCTACACAGCCATGTCACTATGTCACATTATTAAAAACAGCTTTTTAGGCGCATGCTTTACTAACTTGAACATTGCAAGAAATAATAACTTGATAATGATTAGAAAGAGGGAACAGTTTTTAGAGTGTTTTTTTCCAAAATAACAAACTGCAAATATTTACTTTAAAGACAATGGGTGTGATGTTGGTATAAGTACTAAATAATCGATTTTGAGATAGCTTTTTATTACTTTAAAAATTTTAATCATGGGGGATTTGGTATCAGATTTCAGTAACTTTTTTCTTTTTTCAACATTTATTTCCCCGGTTTATTGAGGTTTTTGTATACATTTCACTGATATCATTAAAAGTTATATGTTTTGAGTTGCGTTATTTATTTTTCTTCAAGTTTTCAAATAATAGCTTGATTACTCAATCAATGACAAATACTTGTTTTTCAAATCAATGTGATAACCGTCATTCATAGTGAGTTTGAGTCATTGCTAAATTTTAGTAAAAAAATTTCTACAAAAATAAAAGGCTTCACTGGACGCAGGCAGACGGAAGTGAACATCATTTTATTCTGTCTCATAACAAAAAAGCAATACTCTGAAGCTTTTCCAATTCTTAAAATTGATCACAAGGCATCAGTACAACACAATACAATAATTCTGTAAAAAAATGACACTTTCTTTCGTTAAGTTTATATTTTTAGACATCTGTAAGTATCATACAGTACTTTTATTTTGCAGCGAGTAAAATATTGACAGAAACTGCTGGTAGCTGGTATAATTGCATTTCTATGACATTTCTAGTTTTGAAGTAAAGTTTAGTTTTAAAGAAACTGGAACTCTATGTTTTACTTAAAATGTGCTCTAACCTTTGCAATCATATTTTAAAACTAGATTTATTTCGAAAAATGTATAATGATTTGTAAATTGGATTACACATTTCATTTCAAATTTTACTTCTAACTTGTTAAAAAACGCTTTTGATTTGTTTCAGGAGTTTATTAAAGTATTCGATTAAGTAGGGAGTTTTATTAAGATATTCGTTTTTTAAGTCGCAGTTTTTTTTAAGGTTGAGCAGTTTTTATTAAGATATTCGTGTTTAAGGTATTCGTTTAAGTAGGCAGTTTAATTAAGATATTCGTATACACTAGGCAAAATTGAAATTTTGGAAAAAATATATATATATCAAGTTCTTATTAGTTTGTATTTTTTTATCCACATAAAACTTACATGTCCTTACAATATTACAAATATTGTAAAACAAAAATATTTAAATAAATTACAAATAAAGAATATTTTATTTTTTATAAAAATGTTTTTATTGATCAGAACATTCATCTTTTAGAGACTAAACAGTTTTTAAAAAATTCATAAATATAGATATTTCAAATTAAAATAATTCTGGTTTAAACAATCTAATTACGTTTTTTTATTTAAAATGTAAAAGAAATAGGGTTGACAAGTTAATACCAGGACTTTACCCATTTTATAAAATCGATTACCTTTTTTGCAGATGATATCGAACATGATGGTTTATTTTTATACTTAATTGTTAGATTACACACATGAAGAAAAGTTCTTTAAATTTAATTAGGCGTAAAATTAGAGTTGAGTGAATGCAATTGTATGTAATATGTATTTATAATTAGATTTATTGGTTTTTAAGATTGTCACAAAAGGAAATAATTGCTAGAATAATCTACTTAAGCCTTAATTAGTTATAATTATAAATTAGCATTCTTATTGCAGTAATTAAATATTTAAATTTCCACATTTTTGAATTGGAAAAGAAGTTATGTGTATGTGTTTCGCTCTCGCATGTGCGTGCACTTGTGTGCGAAACAATTGAAAACATTTTTATGAAGCTTTTTTGTGGGTTTTACCTGTTTTAAGTATAACCTTTTATTCATATTCTTTATTTTATAAAATAGATTTATTTTAGCTCATAACTTCACTTCAGTAATGCATTTTACTTTCTATATACACTGTTCAAAACAATTAGGGGAGCACTTTGCGTACTTTAGTTTACCCGTCCAGTTCCAACTTCTTAATTTTTATTATAAAAATCTAAAATTTATGAAATACATACTTTAATGCATCCAGATTGAAATGGTAAAAAACAGAAAAACAAATCTTAATTTTTTTAACTAAAATTTAAAGGGCAAAAAATTGGAATCATAACTTTTGAATAAATTATAACAATAATTTTTTTTCAAAATTTTAATTATAAAAAAAGATAAAATCAAACTTTAGACTTCTAAGAATGCAAACGTGAAGAATTTAGGGTCAATTTATTTCATAAAAGTTTTTTGGAGTGAATTTTATTTTCCCATGGTTTTTCATATTTTCATTCAATTAAAACAAACATTATTTATTTCTTCAAAATACATGATTCATCCATCTCACTATAAATAAGTAAAGAGTTCAACTTAGTGATAAAATTTCGGAAGCTGATGATACCAAATGGAATCATTGGGGGTGAAATGGTTTAAACCATGCATTCCCCTAATTCTTTTGAGCAGTGTATTTAACACTTTTTTTACTAATGGCATAGCGATAAATTGAAATATTATACAACCTATGCAATCCATTTCTTTTTTAGTTGATGAAAACTCATACGAATAAACGCTAGAAAGTTAGCGAACAAGTTTGCAGAAGAAAGTTTTAACCTAAAAATTTGATTTGGTTGTTAAAATAATAAAACTAAGTGATGCTCGGTGTATGGTCCCAAAACCCGCCGTAGGATGCCAGAAAATGTACATTAAAAATTCAAACAGCGTATAAGTTTCTAACACTGTCACCAATTTGTTGATATAAAATCCAGAAACAAGTTTTGAAAAGTGTTCTGTTGAAAATGTGTCAAAGTGATATAAAATTGGACTTTGAAATACGTCGCGATAAAATATATTTGACACATTTACACGACTTGTTCAAAATATAAAGATAGTACATTTTCGACCATTTTTGTTACTACTAGTAGTATATATAAATTGTTGAGAAACGTGTTTTTAATTTTAATGTCGGAACTACTCTTCCTTTTAAATATTTAAATACATGAATGAAAAAATATCATGAAATCTTTTAAGAAATTATTTATTAGCTTAAGTATTATCTTTACTTATTAAAGTTAAATATTTGAATTAAATTTTTAACAGAATATTTGAAGCTATTCACATGATATGTATTTTTTAATTATTTAGCACACATCGTCACAGTATAATTGATTATCTGGACAGATGATTTGATCTTATATTTATATAGCAACATTTTGATTTTATCGCACGTTTATTTTGAAATAAATGGTTTAATTAAGTATTGTTAAATTTTTTTAAGTTCTCGATCGCTCTTTCTTGTTTGTTTTTCGAGAAGACTAGAGGTTTATTGACGAAATATTTTGTTTGATTTTCGAAAGTTTATTTTTATATTTAATTAACAATATCTACCTGAAAGCAGTAATACTCAAACACTGCGACAAGAAAAAAAATGATACATTAGAAAAAGTTTGCTTCATCGGTGGAAGCAATGTTACTTTTTTTCTGGTAATAATTAATCCTCCATCCTTTTCCGTGTTTGAGCTTATAACTTTTCACCAATACTTTTTTCAAACGTTGAGTGATTTTGTACCAATATCTTTTTTAATCTGTTAATCCCTGGATTAAGTGGTATTAAGTTTTCACAAAACAAGAAGGGGGATAGTTTTCAGCTCTGAGTAAAAAACATTTTTAGAGTTTCGTTTATACTTTTGTTTTAATTTGTTTAATTCGTTTCCAGAAAAATAATTGGTAAACACGCGTGGTAAACTTTTAAAAATAAGAAAAAAAGTTATTGTATGCTTTTCGCATGGTTAAATATATATTTTTCTCCTAAAAAATGTGGTACTTAAGTTTCGAGTGACAATTTTAAAACCTTGTTTTAAACTAAAACTTTTGAACACGCATAAACAATTTCTTGGATATTTTCTTTCTATTTTACAATTGATGAAATAAATTGCTTAAGGTAGGCGAATACCCAAAATTCCCAAAAATTCTAAAATTTTTACTATTACTTTAATCTTTTCCAAATTTTGCATAGTGATTTCAAAAATAATGAATAATACTATTTAGGCATTTTTTTTTAAAATTTAAATATATTTTATTTATTTTAAACGGTGTTTTTCTACTAAAAAAAGAGGTTCAAGCTAACAAGTCTACCACATTGAATTTTCATAATATAAACATTAATTATGTGTTAAATTCTTCGTTTTGAACTGATGCATGCAATGACCCTCTAGAGTTACATACAAATTACAAGAAAAGAAGTTATTAAGAAAAACGTTATAAATTAACCACAAAAAAAGGATTTTTTTCGATTAACTTACACTTGGACATTTAAAAAAAACTATATTTTCATGAGATGTAAGAGATTCATGGCACAGATATATATTAAAATAGCATCTGTAAAAAATTTCAGGTAAATTAATATAAAACTTTTTATGTTAGAAGTGTTGGCGCAAACCCCTTTTTTTAGTTGAAAAACACCGTTTAAAATAAATCAATTATATTTAAATAAAAAAAAATGCCCAAAAAGCATTGTATATTATATTTGAAATAGGGGAAACCTGTGTACCTAGGGCCGGATTTTTTCAATCCTCAAAAACAGAGCCAATAAATTATTTTAAAATGTAAAATTGGTATGCACTCATCATTACACTTATTACTATCCATTTGGCATTAACAAAAATACTTAAAATAATATATTTTTTTAAATATGAGTTTTTAAAAAACTTCATGATTGGCCCCAGGTACAAGACATTAATGTATCTAGGGCCAGTAGCTTGTGTACCTAGGGCCAGTCCTTATAAAGTTAGGTTTTTATTTCCAGTGAATTAAAAAGGCATATATACATACAGGAATTTTATAAAAGAAAGGATAACAGGTATTACATTCATTTTCATTCAGTTATCTAAGTTGCAATAGACCAAATTATTAATGAATTGCGAGAATTTTCATTTCACATAATAATTTAAAAAACTGGTTCCAAAAGTGAGCTGCAAACTTTGCCGCTCTGAAGTACCAACAGATTGTGGTTTGGGTAATTTAAACACTATATTGCTGTTATCAATTTCATAGATTTAATCTTTATCATAGATAATTTTATCTGATTGTACAATATTTTTTTACACTCTTAAAACAAAAGAGTGAAATCCACTCCAGTTGGAGAAGTGCATTTTCCACACTGGAAAGGATTGAATATTAACTCAGACTGAGTTAAAATCACTCGTTTGGAGTTATCCTGTCGGAGGCTTAACACGCAAAGAATCCACTCCTTCCGGGTAAGTGCATTTTTCAGACTGGAGGAGTGAAATTAACTCAGTCTGAGTGAAAATCGCTCGTTCGTTTTAAGAGTGTAGATATTTAATGCTATAGTGTTTACCTGCAACATCTATTATTTCAGTCACATAAAAGTGTTCTGATCTTTTGCCTTGTACCTTGGTTAAACAAAAGTCCCCCTTCTCAAACAAGATTTACTCATGGTATCAACTATATAACTTGCATCATCAGTGGAACTGGAATCAGAACACTGTACAATGTCTGATAATTTTTCGGAAGATGTTTCCTCAATTTCAATTACAGGTTTTTTCACAATTTTTCTTTTTTTGGCTTTTCTATTTCCAAGTTGTTCTTCAATTTCTTTCTTTTCTGGAGTGTCTGTCAGAATTTTGCATCTGCCTGGTTTTCTGCCACCTCTCTTAGACCTAGTTGTACCTAGGGCCATGGACCTAGGTACAATGCAACTGTGTGGCCCTAGGTACAAGATTTGATAATTTTATACAAAATGTCATCCACAGAAAAACCCACATGGAGAGGAGACTTATTAATTATCTCATTTACAACCCAATATTACAAATAAAATTATACATTAGAACTCAACTGAAAAAAATTGACTTTCCTTTGTCAAGCAAAAAAATTGATGAGCTTCAGAATGTTACTTTAGGACATACAAAACTGATTTTCACTAATAAGTTTTCCCAGCTTTCTCCTCCAAAGTTTAAAAATGGCTGCCAAAGCAAAAGTTGGCGTTGCCACTCTCTCCACCCTTAATTATAAAACTTGGAACTAAATATTATTTAAATACGGTAGGGTGGCCCTAGGTACATGGTGGCCCTAGGTACACAGATCTCCCCTAACTATGCCAAATTTGGAAAAGATTAAACAAATAGTAAAAATTTTAGAATTTTGGGTATTCGCCTACCTTAACTGGTAAAATATGTCCTTGATATAATTTTTCCATTCTTATGGATAAAATAACATATAAAAGGATATCATCATACTTCAATTTAATGGTTCCAAAAAACGAGTGGTCATCTAACAAACAATTACCGCAATAAACTTTTATCGAAGTATGCCAATGTAGGAAATAAAGAAGGTATATGTTATTATGCATCTAAAATTTAATAAAATCAAATCATTAATCTTTTCCACTTCTTATTATATTCTGATAATGTAAAAAGGTAGGCAAAAAAAATAAAGCCAACCGCACATTGCGGATTTAAAAAAAAAAAAAAAAAACGTTGGAAAAATTTCCAAAATAATATTGACGTATGTATTATTTTGCTTATGTTTCTTATTTTATCAGTTTGAGATTGTCAATTAATATGCAGTCAAAGCTATTTTTTAAGGATGTTTTTAAAGTTAAGATGTATCTTCCATTGCCTAAGAACATCATTTTAACATTTAACTTGAAATTACTGCTTCTTTTTTTAAATATTTTTCCACACAGATTGCACGAATAAATTGAAATAAAAAAAATTTCGAAACGTATGTAACCAATTTTTCTTTTACCAGAAACTAATTTTTTCAGACTTTAATACAGACGTATAAACCAATCAATTTACTGCTAATTGTTCCAGAAACACACAAGTATTAAAAAAAAATTACAGAATTTCAAAGTTTAAAGTGTGGAGGATTTATGAATTATCTGCTACAAAAATGTACTTTATAAAAATGTAAAGACATTAAATTTTTAGTTTAAAAATTTTAATTTTAATATTAGTTGACGTTCATGCTTTAACCATTTGCGTATTCTTCAAAGGGTTAATGTTAACACACACATTCTTATATTTAATTTTTTAAATTTTAAAAATTAATTTCCCCAACATCAATACCTAACCATATCCACCAACTTCCCAACGAATCACAATGGCACTCTTCACATACCCATTTCGATCCTTTAACATGATCTGCGACCCCATATACCCCCTAGTACGTTTCTCCACCATAGATCCAATCCGCTAATCCCCAACGTGATAAATGCACACCTATCCTTGATATCACAGCAGTTGTGGAACTGGAACCAATTCCGTGACATAAGCCGTGTTTGTCTCCGATAATGGTGGGTGAGTGTCCACCCAATTCATGTCATATAACGATTAGATGGAAAGCTCAGGTGGTAAAGATTATAAATTCGCGAATCTCAGAGGTGAGGAGTGGATTTGGGATGAACTAGAATCAAGAATAGAGTGGCATTCGATGTGGGTTTAACTGGAAAATTTAATTACTTTTAGTATCGCAGCCTTTTAGCAACTTTGTTGGTGTCAAGAGTAATCCTGCCTTCAAAGGGTGACAAGGAAATTTTTGGCAGAAGCATAAAATAGGGCAACTAATTTTCTTTTTGTGACTTTTTAAATTTATACCAAGAAATTGGTGTCCAAATTTTTAAAATTTTGTTGTATACGTTAGGGTAGGTTGGGAAGGTTCATATATATTCTGGCTTGAGTGCTACTCGCTTATAAAGTATTCGACGTAAAAAAAAACTTGCCTTTGGTATTAGGGGATGAGTGTCCTCCCAATTCACGTCATATAACGATTAGATGGAAAGCTCAGGTGGTGAAGATTATACATTCGCAAATCACATAGGTGAGGAGTGGGATGAACTAGAATATCAAGATAATGGTGGAAATTGATATGGACTTTAAATGGATATTTAGAATATTTTTAGTATCGCAGCCTTTTAGCAATTTTGTTGGTGTCAAGAGTAATCCTGCCTTCAAAGGGTGACAAGGAAATTTTTGGCAGAAGCATAAAATAGTGCAACTAATTTTCTTTTTGTGACTTTTTAATTTTATATCAAGAAATTGGTGTCAATAATTTGTAAGTTTTGTTGTATACGTTAGGGTAGGGAAGTTTCATATATATTCTAGCTTGTGTGCTTGATTAGTGATCCACCATATGAACCTTCGTCTTATTCGTTAAAAAGTACTTTATCTTTGGTAATGGGGGATGATTGTCCACCCAATTCATGTCATATAGCGATTAGGTGGAAAGCTCAGGTGGTGAAGATTATAAATTCGCAAATCTCAGAGGTGAGAAGTGGTTTTGGGATGAACTAGAATCAAGAATAGAGTAGCATTCGATGTGAGTTTAACCGGAAAATTTAATTATTTTTAGTATCGCAGCCTTTTAGCGACTTTGTTGGTGTCAAGAGTAATCATACCTTCAAAGGGTGACAAGGAAATTTTTGGCAGAAGCATAAAATAGTGCAACTAACTTTCTTTTTGTGACTTTTTAATTTATATCAAGAAATTAGTGTCAATAATAGTTTTGTTGTATACGTTAGGGTAGGTAGGGAAGGTTCATATATATTATGGCTTGTGTGAAACCCGCTTATGAAATATTCGACGTTAAAAAGTCTTCCATTTGGTAATGGGGATGAGTGTCCACCCAATTCATGTCATATAGCGATTAGATTGAAAGCTCAGGTGGTAAAGATTATAAATTCGCAAATCTCAGAGGTGAGAAGTGGTTTCGGGATGAACTAGAATCAAGAATAGGGTGGAAATTGATATGGACTTTAAATTGATGTTTTGAATATTTTTAGTATCGCAGATTTAAAGTAACTTTGTTGGTGTCAAGAGTAATCCTTGATTTAAAGGTGAGCTCGGAAGGAAGTATTTACACTCTTGAAACAAAAGAGTGGGGATGAACTGGAATCAAGAATAGAGTGGCAATCGATGTGAGTTTAATTGGAAAATTTAATTGTTTTTAGTATCGCTGCCTTTTAGCAACTTTGTTGGTGTCAAGAGTATCCTTCTTTCAAAAGGTAACAAGGAAATTTTTGGCAGAAGCATAAAATAGTGCAACTAACTTTCTTTTTGTGACTTTTTAATTTTATATCAAGAAATTGGTGTCAATAATTTGTAAGTTTTGTTGTATACGTTAGGGTAGGTTGGGAAGGTTCAAATATATTCTGGCTTGGTACCCGCTTATGAAGTATTCGACGTTAAAAAGTCTTTGCATTTGGTAATGGGGGATGAGCGTCCTCCCAATTCATGTCATATAACGATTAGATGGAAAGCTCAGGTGGTGAAGATTATAGATTCGCAAATTTCATAGGTGAGAAGTGGTATGAACTAGAATATCAAGATAATGGTTTAAATTGATATGGACTTTAAATGGATATTTTGAATATTTTTAGTATCGCAGTCTTTCTCAGCAACTTTGTTCATGTCAAGAGTAATCCTTTTGATTCAGAGGGTGAGCTTAGAAGAGAGTATATATGGGACAACATGATGTAATGCGATTTAATTTGCTTCTGTGTGTGATTTTTAACTTAAAGGCAATAAATTAGTGTTAAGAATTAATTAAAACAAAATAAATTGATTTATTGATACAGTGAATTGGTATCAATTGCCTGTTATAATCATGGGTGAGTGTCCTCCCAATTCATGTCATATAACGACTAGATGGAAAGCTCAGGTGGTGAAGATTATAGATCCGCAAATCTCATAGGTGAGAAGTGTATTTGGGAAGAACTAGAATATCAAGATTAGCGTGGAAATTGATATGGACTTCAAATGGATAGTTTGAATATTTTTGGTATCACAGCCTTTTAGCAACTTTGTTGGTGTCAACAGTAATCCTGAATTTAAAGGGTGACAAGGAAACTTATGGTAGCAGCATAAAATAGTGTAACTAACTTTTTGTATGACTTTTTAATTTTATATCAAGAAATTGGTGTCAATAATTTGTAAGTTATGTTGTATACGTTAGGGTATTTAGGGTAGGGTAGGTTCATATATATTCTAGCTTATGTGCTTAATCAGAGACCCGCTTATGAAGCTTCGTCTTATTCGTTAAAAAGTCTTTTTTTTTATCTTTGGTAATAGGTGGTGAGTGTCTTCCCAATTCATGTTATATAATAATTCGATGGATGGCTTAAGGGGTAAAGATTATCAGTCACAAATCTCATGACTGAGAACTGGTTATGAAATGAACTAGAATCAAGAATAGAGTGGTAATTGATGTGAGTTTAAATGGTTATTTTAAATATTTTTAGCATCACAGACTTTGGTGATATCCCTTGCTTCATAGGGTACTTTAGGATGGACTCTGAAAGGAAGTTTTGACGGCGGCATAAAATAGTGCAGCAAAGTTTCATTTTTGTGTCAATTTTCCTTTTGAACATGAACCAAGGAATTGGTGTCATGTGGTGAACCAAGGAATGGGACATTTTAAATATTTTTAGCATCACAGACTTTGGTCATATCAATTACAGCAATTGCTTCATGGGGGGCTTTAGGATAGACTCCGAAAGGAATTTTCGGTAGAATTTTGGATTGGAATTTTGAAATTTTGTAGGCAGTATTAATGGAGGAATTTTTAAAGAATTTTGGTTTGGAATTTTGAACGCAGCATTAATTGGTGCAGAAAAGTTTCCTTTTGTGACAATTTTAATTTTTAACTTTCAGTGTTAATAACTTAAAATAATATACATATTTTTAAATAAGTTAGTTTATTGATTCGTTAAATACGCAGTGTTTCTCTCCGATAATGGGTGGCTGAGTATTCACCCAATTTATGCCATATAACGATTAGATTTAAAGCTCGAGTGGTGAAGATTATAAATTCACAAATTCCGCAGCTGAAAATATTTTATGGCATGGAGATTTCAATGTGAGTTTCAATAGATATTTTAAATACTTTAGTATCGCAGACTTCAGCAATTTCGTTGATATCAAGCTTAATACTTGAGTCTTTGCGCCAGAGGGGAGCCTTGAAGGGAAATGTTAACTGCTGCATAAAAAATGACAGTTTTCTTTTGTTTCAGTTTTAATTTTAAAAGAAAATGTTGGTGTCAATAGTTAAAAAAAATATTTTTTCAAATAAATTAATTTTATTATAAGTTACTGATGCGCTAAAAAGCCCTGTTATTCTATGATAAAGGCGAATGAGTGTCCATCCAAGTCATACATTACGATTAGACGAAAATATTCAGATGGACTGGGCCCAAGTGAAATATTTTCTAACATAAACAACGTGTATAAATCTCATAGATAATACGTGTTATAAGTTGAAATTGAAGAGGTGGCTTTCCATGTGGGTTTAAGCTACACCATCTTTTAAGAAGGAATCTGCATTAAAAAAAATTTTGAAGCTGTTGAAGTATTCCTATAAAACTAATTACCAAAGCAAAAAAACATGTCAAAACACAATTCCCCTCAAAAGCGTTCAAATTTAATACGAATAGCATACAATTGATGGTTGGTTGGTAGATAGATATTTTCGGGCTTGTGTGCTTGGTCAGAGATCCGCTTACAAACATTCGTCAAGTAAGACACAACACACACACATACAAATACGTGACGTCTCCACAATTTAGACATGTCCCTAAAGAGGAGGAAAATAGTCTCGAGGGGCCTATACCCGTGAGAAACTGCACAATGACCTCCCACAGGACTTTCGGACCCAACAGATTTAAGGAGCATGTATTAGACAAACACAAACATCCATGCCTTATTGGGATTCGAATCCGAACCCAAGGCTCAAAAGGCTAGCTCCCTAACCATTGCGCCGCCGAGTCGACATAGCTTACACTTTCCCCAAAAAAATTATAACGTGCATATCCGCAAGGTTAAAGTTAATTAATGTTTCTAATGAGAAGGACAAGTAATAATTCAAAGTGACAAGTTTTAAGTGAATATTTAGGAGAGAGAAAGGGGTTTACCAAGTCTTTTGTTTGCTGAATATAATTGAAATTCTTACTCTGTAAGAGTATGGATCACGGAAGTCGTTATTATGAACTTTCTGATTTGGGATAAATTTAATTTTTAAACGAAAATTTGATCTAAAGTGCAATTTTTTAGTGGATTAAAATTCAATCACACTTACAGAATGGAAAAGCTCGATTGCTTAAAAACAAACAAAAAACATAAACTGCATTTGCCTAATTGCTACATGACAATTAACCTTTCAAGTATTTGTCAGTATTAATCTATCAGCACTTTCATAATTTTTAGTATAATTTTGATTTAAAATTCCTTAAATAGGAAAGAGTTATTACGTTTCATTAAGGGATCCATATACCTTTGAAAATGGAAAAATGGATCAAAATATTGTTCTGATACTTTTGCATTAAAATATTCGATTCTTTATCTTTCAAATGATATAAGTAGATTTCTTGTATTGTAAATAGTTTTTGATTTACAGGCAGCATTTTAAAGTCAATTCTATTGTCATCAGTCTTATAATGAAAACCTAGAACTCATTTTCTGAAGAGCGAATTTCTTCATGTTATGCTTGTACTCTATAGATAAGATATTTCAAATTAATATCATTCTATTTAAGGAACATAACGTGTATTTTAAATAGTATGAATAAGGGCATGTGTCCACGCTTTTTATAACAATTGTAAACAATATTATTTTTTACAGACTTTAAAAAAAAACTATTTAAAAAATCATACTTTTAAGCTAGCTATTTCAAGCGATCACAATTAAATAATTACTTTGCTTAGAGCTTGCTTGCATTTGCTTTGCATTACTGTTTTCTTTCCTGCAAATATTATGTAAACAACTACTTTGAAATCTTTATGTTGTTCACAGTTTGGCACACTTAAATTAATTAATTGCTAATTAAAAATTTAATAAATATACTTTTTGCAGTAAGTTATTTCTATGTTACATTTTATGTGCCTGATCTTCTAACAAAATTTAAAAGTCTATCTCAAAAATTACAGAAAAAGTTGTCTAAGGGGTATATGGCTACCTTAATATTATAATAAATAACATTTTTTTAATCAGAAAATAAGCATTATAATTTTAAATATTTTTAATTTGAAATACAAAAATTATAAACAAAAATTATAAATTTGAACTTTATTTTGCAATTTGCTTCACATTTGATGGGTATAGTTCGTCCACAAAACTTGCATTCTTAAAATTATGACTAAGGTAAAGGGTCTGGTCCACCCATTGGCGATTTTTGCAAATGATAAATACAATTGGACGAAGTCTTCGATAAAAGGGTCGAACCCTATATCTCAGTTATACTTTTTAGAATGTAAGTTTCACAACAACACCCTTCAATTGAAAAATGTTTAAGGGGACGCATTACCCAAAAATTGGTCAAAATGTCGATTTTTCAGTTTTTACTTTTTATTATTTACAATATTCTTCTAAACATTAACTGAAAGTTTCATAATGATATCTTGTGTAGAAAAAAAGTTATTAAATATTTTCTGGAGTCATTCCTATACGTTTGAATACGTATTTCGTCTGCTGGGACGCAGTACCCAAAAATTGGTCAAAATATTAATTTTTCAGTTTTTACTTCTTATTATTTACAATATCTTTCTGAACATTTACTGAAAGTTTCATAATGATATCTTTTGTAGAAAAAAGTTATTAAACATTTTCTGGAGTCATTCCTATAAGTATGAATACTTATTTTGTCTGCTTTCAATCTTTTTTTCTCTGTTTCACGTTTTTCAATTCTTGTGTTTAATAAATCCCTAAGACTTTTTTGCTAATTAAGTTAGAATTTTGAAATTTTTTACCTGTGTACTTACATATATAATGCACAAAATTGTGCATGGAATAAGGCCTTCTATGTATAGTTATTTTTTTTTTAAATGTTGAATTCAATAATTTGTATTTTTTTTTTTTTTTTGATTTTCACTGTGAATGCATATTACTTTTTAAATGTCGCTCACATTTTAAAATCCATGCACAGTTCTTGAACAAATAGTACTAAAAAGAAACCATAAAAGTTTGGTGAAGTTATTCTTAAAATTAAAAGGAGGAGTAGGGGTTTAAAAAAAAGTTCAAAATTTTTACTTTTTTTTGAATAAATGAAAAACTACTTGTAAATATTCATTTTTATTGCTAGATATTTTTTATTTAGAGTGAACATTATACAAAACCAAAATAATATACAAGTTTATGTTATTATTTCTAGAAATAATATTTTGAGTAATGCGTCCCCTTAATTATGTATAGTAGGGGTAATTATTTTTATATTTGGTAAAATTAGATTAGTTAATCAAGCAATGAAACATATTCAATACATGTATTGAATTATAGATACATAAATATAACAAAAAATTTCTATTTATATTGAAATTTCTTAAACTTTCAATGAATTCAGTATGATAACAGATAATGCCCCTCAGTTTTATTATCGCATGTTACAATGTAGCATAACCTTGTCAGCGATACAACCTTCAAAATGATTGATTACATATGAAATTGCAATTTAAACTTAATCTTAAATATATCCATCGATTTCCATTGAAGCAGTTCTAAATATATATTTCGATTAAATTAGTTAAAATAGCTCATCTAAATTCGTACTATTTTATTATTTTTAATATGAAACTTTTAATTTTTTAACTCGATAAAAATGTGCTTCGTAAATTTCCTATATATCAATTTATTTTTAAGACGATTTAAGACTGTTAATTTAACAAAATACCATTTGTCAACCCAAGCTATATTTGCTTAATGAGCGGTAATTTGTAAGTATTTCAGATCAAAATATTAAAAATCCTATCCTTACTCAATAACAAAATCAATATATATTTAAAATAATGGATCAAAACTATAGATCCACTGATATTTTTATCATTCAAAACAGTATTTTGACTATTCTTCTTATTTATACTGAACAATACTTTATAAAATAAATATAGAACAGCATTGATATTCTAAATGGTTTTGATTTTGAACTTCTTGTTTCTTTGCAGACTCTTTCCAGGGAGTTTATGTTCCAGACCAGATGTGAATTTCAAGTTTCAGCCGATTTTATTTAAACATGAAAGAATAATTGATGTTACATCATTACATTAGTTGTTTATTTCACATATTTACACGATATAAGTTTTATTTCATTTTTCATCCAGAACTGTTTTTTTCCAATACTTATAAATGACCGTATTATTTTTATTAATGTTTCGAACTAACATTTTTTATTTCAATTTATTAAAAATAATTAATTTCAATTTAGTAAAATCATTCATTTAAATTTATTAAAAATCATTCATTTCCATTATTTAGAAAATATTTAAGCTACAGTATCGAATTTTAGTTTGTGCCCTAAAGGTGCACTATTTTATGTCTGAAAATATATTCGAGTAATTTAATTATTAAAATATAATTATTTTTAAATTCTAAGGAAAATTTATATTCATTAATTTTCATTAAGTATAAATACATAGAAGCATTTGGGTTTTGTTAAAAAAAATAGCAAATAATTGTGTAATTTAAGTCACATATTTAGCCTCATTCATTACACAACTTAACATGTTATGTCATGTACCTTTTTTGTTATCATTATTGGTGTTTATAAATGTAATTCCTGTTATTCAGCTAATATAAGTAGTGAATTTATAAATATGCAATGATTGTGATTTCTTTAAGTAAATATTTATACTTAAGATCATTTTGAATTTGCTTCTTAAAATTTGATTTGATGTGTATGTATATTCTTCAATAATAAAGTGTCAAATTATAGTTATGCATCTAAATGAATATTGTGTTATTTTTCAATAAAACTAAACGTAAGTATGTGTGTATTTTTTATTAAAATATGCTCTAACAATTAAAAAGCTAAAGCCATGTACTTTTTCTTCCAACACACACAAGAGTATGTCCAACTTGTTGTATATTCAAGGATTTCTCATAAGTTTTTTGGAAGATCCAACCAAGAAATGCAAAATGTAGAGTTCACCCTTTACAATAGAGTATTGATAATTTACTGTGTGACATAGTAGTATCAACAGTTTTTCTGATTATCAGCTCTATATGTGTAATTACAATTACTTTTTTGTTTGAAAAAGTAACCAAAATAAACTCAAACACTTTTAGATTAGATCCATAATATATATTGAGTCAAACATATTTAGCTTCATATTTACATAAAGGACAAAATGGTAAAATCAAAAGCAACAAGCGTAGAATCTTTCTATCATGAGCATAATATTTATGTACATACTCGACTTATAATAATTACATGACATTTAATATCATTATATATAACTAGAGTAAGTTGATAATGCTACGATTTAGGGAGTATGTTGTGTCATTACATTTATTTTTTGGTTGAAAAATAAGCAAAATAAACTCAAATGCTTTTAGATTGGATCCATAATATATAGAGTTAAACAAATTTACTTTCAAATTTACATAAATGACATAATGGTAAAATCAAAAAGCAATACGCGTAGAATCCATCTAGCATGAACATAATATGTATTTACATATGCGATATATAATAATTACATGACGTTTAACAGCCCATTAAGTAAGACTAGAATAAGTTTATAATGCCTCGATTTAGGGAGTTTATATCTGGAGTTTGCTCAAAGACATGTAAATTTAACGCATCGTCACTTTTAAGTATTTGTAGGTCAAATAAGTTTAAGCTGACCTCGTATTAGTAAACTAACCTCGTATTAGTTAGATTATGTATTCAACTTTTATAGTGGACTAAACTATCTGAAATAGATGTCGTCTCGAATAAAAATTACTAACTAAAATATTATGGACAGCAAATGATGATTTAGTAGGTTAAATAGTTTTAAGTCAATCAAAGCAAGTTGAAATAACTTTTTTTAATATAATAACTAGCCATCGAATTAAGTTTTAAAAATAATATTTGAAATTAGTGTATAACATTCGCTTTGAAAGTTAAACTTAGCGAAGTGTTAAATGGTGCAATTTTTTTTTCAATTTTAAATTGAACGTTGAGTATATTAATTTACGCAACCAATCAAAAAAATTAAACCAAAGAAAATGAATTCTGCTGTATTAATCAAGCATACGAATATGAAGGATTTTATAACATTCCATTTATTTTAAATATAAAAAAACAATCATAAATTTAATATTGCTTTGAATTTATTTAAGACTTACTCGTTTTTTTTAAAGAAGTTACTTCTCAGAAATATTCTTTGAAGTTTTATATCAAGTTCGAGCAAATGTGACTCTTATTTTATATTAACTACATAAGAAAAGCATCCCTTTTCCATGAGTTTAATATTTTTAGTATATGATATCCGTGATTGTTTATAGCCGCATCTAATTATGAAAAATGCTGACACATGTTCAAATTTTCTCTCATTGACTTCCTACCACGAATTTAGCAATATTCTTTCAAATAACTTTGCGTGGGTTTTTGAATAACGTTAAAATTATCAAAACTGCTTTAACGTGGATTATATATGGAAAAAAAATTGTAACTATTTTAAGGCAGACGTGGTTAACATTGTGCAATCAACTGTTAACTATTTTTAATATCAGATGCTGGTTAAATATTTTTTTAAAATTAATATCAAAGGGTAAATTTTTCGTTTTCCAGCGATCATCGTCGATTTAAAAACTGTATTTAAAAAAGCAAATTTTAAAATAAAAGTATTTAAATCGATATTAATGAAGCACAACACCATTCATTTATTTATTTATTGGGATTTCAAAACTATCGGGTCTCAGCCATGTCGGGATAACGACCTGTCAGGCTTCATCCAGGAGGAACCCGACAGCCCATTGTGGTCCAAGGCCTTCTCAAGAACTTGCTTGAGGGGCTGGGGAGCCCAGTCGGTTAAGCACTCGCTTAGCATGCGGAAGGTCCCAGGTTCGGGTCCGGGCATCGCCAAAATAGCTGCCGACCTATAAACGGCCCGTGCAGCCAAAAATGTCCGACGAATAATACCCCGTGTAAGGGAGTGCACGTTAAATATCCTTCAAAGTCATAACGCTGCGTACGATGTCGCCCTTAACGGTTGTGTTGGGTGCCTATTCATGTGTTGGATCGTCACCTGACTGTGGTTCTAAAATACGACGCCCGTCGCCAATAGCCCTCGTGTAGCTCTAGTGCGACGATAATTCAAACCAAACCAAAACCAAGAACTTGCTTGCATTCCGAACAGCAAAATTTCGGACGATTATTGCGTTTACCCTTGATAAGGATCAAAGTTGATCCATGTTGATATGTACAAGAAAGAGTAGAAAAATCCAACTCGTGACGGATGGGCCCGAGTACACTGGGTCAGACGTGCTCGTTAAATCTGTGGAGTCCAAAGTCCCGACGGCGTCAGCGTACGATGACACTCGAAGTTCCGTTGGGCGCACGCTCAGGTTTCGACCTCGTCACTTTGAACAGGGTTCTAAATTACGAGGCGTTGTTGGCTGCGTTGCAGCTCCCAAAGGAGGTTAGAAATATGCCGCCGGAAAAGATTACGTTACCATTATATTACCATTACTAATGATCAAAGTTTTAAAAACACACAAAAAATACTGGACAGGAGTATATTAAATTAAATATCAAAATAAGTAGATTAAAAAATACAAAGCATTGATATTAAAATAAAAGAAGGCATTGAATTACACTCCCTGACAACCTAAGTTGGGTAAATAGAAATATGCTAGGAGAAGTTCATTCCGCGCATGTCAAGAGTTCCATAAATTATTTGTGAATATTATTTGGGAAAAATTGGAAATTTATCTGAATGAAAATAGTACTTTTTTAAATTGTATTCGGGCAATTTTGTATGTAAATATTACTTTACAAGAGTTTCCAACCAATGGACCATCCACGCTTTTCCGTCTGCCTATTTACTCGTTGTTTTTACCCAAGTTAGGTTGTCATGGAGTGTAGATGGACTGTCCAGTTGGAACGTCTCATGTTTCTCAATTCCATTAAAGCTCACATCTTGCATGAGGGACAAGTACACGGTGTGACATTCAGAATGTATAGCTGAGCATTGCAACAGACGGAAAAGGGTAGGCTTTACTGTAAAAATAATAATGTAATATTGGTTGGTCGACTTATATTTTCAGGTTTGTGTGTTTGGTCAGAGACCCGCTTATAAACCTTTGTCAAGTAAGACAGACACAACATGCACACACATACGCGACAGATGCTGCCATCTATCGCGTACCACCTCCATAATTTAGACATGTCCCTGAAGGGAAGGGAGATAGTCTCCAAGGACCAGTACCCGTGGAAAACTGCGCAATGACCACCCACAGGACTTTCGGACCCAACAGATTTCGAGCACGTACTCCGCATATACTCGACAAACACAAACATCCATGCCTTACCGGGATTCGAACCCGGACCCAAAGGCAGCAAAGGCTAGCATCCCAACCATTCCGCCACCGGGTCGGCATCATGTAACACTACAAAAAAACAACAAATAAAGATGCCAGAAAAATCCTACAATGCTATGCAGACGATCTGTTGTCAGAACTTTCTTGGAGCCAAGCAATACGAAAACAAGTGGTGACAGTGGTTTTTTTCTGATCTGAAGAATAGGCAGAGATTAAATCTATACCTAAAAAATTATTTTTTTAAAAAATAAATTTATAAATTTTCTAACTTTAGCAAATTACCTGCTCCGCAATGGGCAACAGTTTCAATCTTTGCAACCAATTAGGAAGTAATTACTCTTTAAATACCGTAAATAACATATTTAATTTTCTCGAAAATAATGATTATATTATGAACACATTTGAAACGCTTTTAATAAAATATAAAAAAATAATTTCCCCTATAAAATGCTAATCACTTTTTATGTATTTTTAAATGCGTTTAAATTCATCGCTGAATGTTACTTATTTTTTATACAAATTAAAAGCAAAAAAGCTTTTAAAAATAGAAAGGAATAATTATGTGATAAAACATATAACTATAAGCTCATTTTAATGTACATACACATGCTATAATCGTATTTAAACTGTTTTGATGCTAATTGTTTTGTTTAATCTAATGTACTTAAATACGTTGTTTTCAAAATAATATTGATTTTGAAATAAATCATCATCTTTTAATTATAGGTTCCAACAATGTATTACAAAGTTATTATATTTCAATGTCTTCCATATGTTTCTGTTTGTTTTAAAGCAGAAATAAATGCACTTTCTTTAAACTTAATTATTATTTATTTGTTTTAACAGATAACTTTGCCGAACAAACGAATTGGTGCGTCCAATATTTTTTTTACTGTTCTAGTTCGGGATTTTTTTAAATATATATAGCAATAGAGATATACGAAGGCTATATAGGTGATGATAAACTTAAATTCAAACTTCTGTCAATTTAGGATCTATTTTGAAAGTTCTTTCAAGGTTCTCTTATTTGATAATAAACTTTCAATTTTCTAAATATCAAATAAGTTTAATTTGGATTAAAAAATAAACCAATTTCAAAACGAAATATCTCGATTTTTTTGTTAAAAAATGTATGAAAATATTCAGGAATTTAATTTTTTTAAAGCTTTTAAGCAAGATATGTTTACAACATCTCAATTAATGTAAAAAAAAATTAAAAAATGTACTCATATTTATTAAATTCCCTAACTAGTATTCTAATCCCAAAGGAGCAGCAATTGTTTTCACTAAAATGTCCATTGCAAAGTGTTCATTTTCCAATTCAGTAGCTGAAGAAATTTAACTTTGGACTAATAAAGAGAAAGTACAATTTACAAGTAAATTATAAAGCTGGATGTATAAATGATAGGGTATATACTAAGGTGAAAACACAAAAAATAAACACAAGTACAAAGAGTAAATAGAATTTTAAATATAAAAATAATAATATATCCTCTAAAAATAAATATCCTTAAAATTACGTAATTTATTTATAGTGGTACTACTAACCATTTTGCAATTTCAATAGTTCTTTTCATTATTTATAAATAATATTATAAAAATAGACAATCGATTAACTCTAAGCTTTATAAAGCTCTTCACTTGTTCAAACTGTTGTCACTTCCGTATAACAGTTTAAGTCGCTCAGGCATTTTCTAAACTGTAATTGACAAACTGTTAAATAATTTTTTGTGTTTATGACAAAATCAATTACATTTCGATAGTTTTTTTAGTGTTGAAGAAAGGATAAAAAAGAGTTTTAAGTTTTTGGAAAAATAAAAAAGGTTGGTGGAAACGCCTGTCATTACTTATTAAGTTCTTGTGAACTTTATTAAAAAAATAATTAAATCGAACATATATACGTTTGTACATTCGTTATTATTTTTATGTTGGTGTAAAATAGAATTTTAATAACTTCCTTTTTTTACTCTAAAGTAACGAGTTTATGTTTTAAAATGTAATACTATACGTTTATATTGTTGTAAATTCAAATAAGCATACATAATCAATATAAATAAGAATTGTCCATGCTAAAACATTAATATTACCCTTTATAAAAGTATTTAACCTTTTATTAAGAATGATATGAAAAAGTAAAACCAATATCCTGTTAGTTATTTAAGGTCATGCATTCTTTGCAAACGTTAGACATGATAAAACTACTGCTTAAAAAACGTAATTAATTATGTTTGACAAAAAATAATAGGATAATAATTGAAATAAAAAAGCATATAAATAAATCGTAATAATAGTTTAAGCCCTGATATACAAGTAAAGTAAAGGGATACTATGTTAATTAAAAATTAGACAAATAAAAAACTGCCTGTTTTATGAAATAAATTGATACCTGTTTTATGAAATTAAATTTATGATTCTTTAGTTTTTTGAAACCGAGATTCAATACAGAAAAAATATATTTAAGTGAAACCACGTTAAATATCGCTAAAAAATAATGTAAGTTTAAATTGAAATATTTTTTGCTGATATTCTTGAATTTATAAATTTAAAAAAATACTTAAATTCTTTACATTTTGTAATTTATGAAATCAAAAAATATACGCCCGGTTGTTGGTTTTTTTTGTGCAGAGTTTCCTTTCCATTTAATTTTAATTTTTATTTAAATTTCATAGCTATATCCTCGTGTTTTCTCTTTTCTATTTTAATACAGAGTATCGAACGATTTAAAAAAATAAAGTTAATTTAAAATGTGTGGGTAAAATGTGTTTTTGATCAATTCTACTACATTGTGGATATTAATAGGCTAGCAATTACATAACATATGAATTGCAGTCCGTGGAATGTAGTATTTACTAACACGGGGGTTCCCAGCCTTTTGCATCTGGATACCACTTGACTTTCTGAGAAATTTTGGCCTACCACCTGACCTCAATATGTTTTGATAAACATATAATATTTACTCTTCTAAAAGTGTTCAAAGGCTTTTAAAATTAAATTCCTGAGAATCGATGGTTACATATTTGAATGCTTATAATAAAGGAGAAATAGAAAATTAAAATTGTATTAAATTACAGTTTTATTTATTTACCCATAGGTCTAAAAACATATACTAAAAAACTAGTTACAAACTCAGCAAAAAGTTAATCATCATACAATTTTTACTTTTATAGTCTTTAGTGCGAAGCTTGTTATTGTTTGCCTGTGATTAAAATATCAATATTAGGAGTAATGGAACTTACCTTCAATATTAAGTTCTCTGAAGCACTTATTCTGCTTCTATGTATATTTTTTATGTACAAGAGTTCAGAAAATCCCCTCTCATTCAGAAAACTCGTAAAATACAGCATCAAAAATAGCGGATGTTCAAAGGGTACTAGGTTTAAAAAACGATCCAGAAGTTAATTGAAGATTTCTCTATAAAATAATGTTAAAGTGTGTTTAAAATAATGAATTTTTTAATAAAAATAAAATAGTCTTTATGCGTACACAGAAGCTATTAATAGTATATATTGCTCACATCACTCAAGCGTACCACCTAAAATTTTCAGGCGTACCACCACCGGCGCTAGTTGGGAACAACTGCACTAACCTTACCAAGGGTCTGTTTCCGATTTCCATGTGGCTTATTTAAAAAATGGAATTTTTTGAAATGAAAAATTCATTAAATTAAAGTATATAATTTTCAACGATTGTACTAAAGTATTATTTCAGTATTTTGCAAAATATTCCTAGAAATATTATTTAAGGAGTTAAAAATTGTATCTAAAATATTTTATAATTGTTCATAGATTTGTTTTGATTTTAACTATAACAGGAGCTTTATACAAAGTTTCAACGATTAAATCTTGTAACAATTAAATAATTAATTCATATTGTTAGTTGAAACCTAAAAAAATGGTTCGCAATAAATCTTGCATATCACATATAAATTTTTCGTTACTAATTTTCGATACTAGATGACACTACAAGTAATTTCTTCCTACCTTTAGGTTTGAACTTGGAATAGAGATGGCAGCACTACCTTTTTACTAAGAGAAGTTTTTAGAAATACACTTCAGTAAATCTCAAACTAAGTAGGTTTTTTAACAGTAAATTATACTAAGAACAACTACACACGCTATTTATACAAAACAGAAAGACATATGATCATTTATTTAAACCTTAAAATTTCCCAATATGCCTTTCATTAATTTTCTTTAGCAGATTTAATTAATAGTCTTTATCGTTTGCTAAAATTGTGTGAAGTTCGAAGAATAATGATTTATGCAGTAAAAATTGAAGAAAAATTTATTATAATGTCCTCAACTTTACATTCTTTTGAAAAGTTAAAATAATCGTATTTCTATATGTGTATAAGAGAAGAACATTATCTGTCTTTTATTTTTTGTTAAGTGTTCTATAAACTGTATAAAAAAATAAAAAAAAAACAGCAGAAAAACTTAATATTCTGCGTTTTTTAATCTGAAAAGTAGAAGAAAAATAATACTTAATCCAATATCTAGAGAAAAGAGATATTTACAAACTTTCTTAACTCAATATCTTAAAAAGTAAAAATGACATTTCATTTAAATGTTTTCCCAAGGGAAAACTAAAATTCCTGTCTGACTTTACTTAGTTCATCCTAACCTTGTTTGACATTTATCAACGTAGTGGCCTTTTTCATAATAAAATCCCGAAATCATTTTTTGGAACCATAGTTACACAATTTTGTTTGCTATTTTGAATTGTTTTTAATCTTGTTGGATAAATAAAAAAAATATAACCGACGTCCCAATTAACGCTTTGTGAACTTATGCAAAAAAATCAGCAGATGGTAAGTTAAATTCTGAGGCAGGTAAACTAAAAACACCTAATGTACTTAACATATGGAAATGAAAGATATATTTAGATGCTATTTTCTCTTAAATCATAAAAATAATTGTTTAAAATTCGGTCGTTTGTATTTTTTTGTGCTTGCAATTCGAATTTCGCAATGCTATGTCGAATATTAAGCATTCTATAAAACCCATACATCAATTGTTTCGTGCAATCTTTATTCATCAAGGAGTTTCAACCTGACATATCACAACCCAAGAAGTTCAATCGTTGAGACAAGCACAAAGAAACAACAACAAACACCATTAAGGGGGAATGGGCGTGCAGGACCGGGGGTCTCCAAACTCAAGTGCCTCAATGTTAATCCAATGGGAAAAAAATTATTTTCTTTGCCACATTTCTCCGGCTGTATTGAATATTTTTACAAGCGGATTTTTTATGTGATAAATGTAGCTGACTTTCAGGTCCCGGCAATCCCACTTTTGGAAATTAGTACGAATATTTTTTTTTAATATTCAATAAATTATTTTACACAAAATATTCGAAGCAATTTCAAAAAGTGGGAAGATAGAGACCTGTAAGTCAGCTACATTTCTATAATAATAAAAGAAAGAGTCTGTCTGTGTGTCTGTCTGTCTGTGTGTATGTCTGTGGATCGCAAAAGACCAACTTAGACAGCTCTAAAAAATTCGAAATTTTTAATATAGATTCCTTTTTATACCTACGTGTGCACCTGAGGCCTTATTTTTTCCATATTTGATTGTGATTTTTAATTAATATAATTAGTTTAAAAAAACGTCATCCACGTGGGATTGCGGGACCATAACAGGGCTTGAAAATACATGGACCGGGCCGAAACGGGGGCTTGACGCCATCCTCTATTAGTTTGATTGATTGAGTTTGGTTGAGATATGCGCTCGCCCTAAGGCTGCTTCATCCTCTAAGTGTTTGCTTTTTTAAGTGCGCATGCGCCAACACGAATTTAATTTTGTTTTGATTTTGAGTGTATTTTCACAAGCCTTTAAAAGGAAGCAATGCGAAGTTAACGGGTTAACAGTAAGGCGGGACCATACTGCTAGTATCACATAAAAAAAATCCGCTTGTAAAAATATTCAATACAGCCGGAGAAATCCGGCAAAGAAAATATTTTTCCCCCATTGGATTAACATTGAGGCACTTGAGTTTGGAGACCCCCGGTCCTGCACGCCCATTCCCCCTTAAGGCGGGATCATACCGAGCAGGCAACTCATTGTGGCCAAGGGCGACATCTGGTGAAGATATCGGAACTGCTATAGAGGGAGGTTCCGAGAATTCGGAAACTAGCAAATCAAAATGCTTAATTCATTGATTGACGTTTTCATCTTATTTTTCAATCCTTCTATAAATAGCTGATTGGTCAGTTTTAACTACCTTTCCTAAGCTCCTCCCCTTGTCAACGTATCTCACACCTCCTTCGAGAAATTCCCGCCGTCGCCCTGGGTGCAATTCCTCTCTATCTGTGTGCCAGTAAAAAATCTGTCTATGTCTGTCTTACTTGACGAGGTTTATAGGTGGGTATCTGATCAAGCACACAACCCGGAAATACATGTACCAACCAACCATTTTCCCTATGAGAAGACGGGATGACTCACTTTGCAGGTTATTTGAATAACGTCGCACGAAAGCTACGCCTGATCTTTAAGGGGTCACAGGAGTCTTAAAAATGTGCAAAGAAGGTACTGCAAAACATAGTTTGATCTTTCATGTCATTTTTGAACTACTCAATGTATAAGTATAATTTTTTTATATGTAATTCTACAAGATTTATTTAAAATAAAACAAGTTTTAAAATGTATGAAACTTTAGCCAAAACTAAAATAAATGATATTAAACATGAAGCTATTTGAACTCATTGTGATTAAGCTTGCGCGGCAAATTGAGAGGTCAAAATTGAAAAAATGACCAAGAAAATGACTTTATATTGTACAAATATGTGCAAACAAAGACTTATACCTAAATTCTCAGCTCAATTTTAATTAGAAATTATTTTAAGAACTTTTTTCTAAAAAAATTTAAAATAAAATTTTTTAAATTTTGATTTAAAATTTTTTTTTTAAATAATTTCTAATTAAAATTGAGCTGAGAATTTAGGTATAAGTCTTTGTTTGCACATATTTGTACAATATAAAGTCATTTTCCTGGTAATTTTTTTCAATTTTGACCTCACAATTTGCCGCGCAAGCCTAATCACAATGTGTTCAAATAGTTTTATGTTTAATATCATTTATTTTAGTTTTGACTAAAGTTTCATAAATTTTAAAATTTGTTTTATATTAAATAAATCTTTTAGAATTACATATAAAAAAATTATACTTATATATTGAGTAGTTAAAAAATTACATGAAAGATCAAACTATACTGTGTAGTACCCTCTTTGCACATTTTTAAGACTCCTATGACCCCTTAATGAAATATGCACTTGCATGGCACTTCTTTTTTTTTGCTACACAAAATCTTCAAAAAAATCAAAAAAAATTATTATTATCATAAAAAATAACACAAATATTTTAGAATAATTTAAAACAAAATTTTTATTTATATCTGCAGTAGAACGGTAGATGTGTAGTTTTTTGTGTCATGACACCTGTGTTGGCCAACCACGTTTATAATCTTTGCTTCCTCGTAATATTAGATAGGAATAACGTTATCGAATCCTTAGTTGTTCGGTCGGTTTGGAGCGCTTCAGTAAGGAAAGGGATAAACTTCAAAGCTGTTTTTCTCCTTGATCGTGTTTTCGATGATTTTTTGACTTTAAATTGATATAACTCAAAATCTACTGCCCTTAGAGTGTCAAAATTTTCCACTCATATTTTTCAAACATAAATCTTTAATTTGTCATTAGGGATTAGTTGTAAATAGTTTGTTTTTTTTATTTATTAGTTTTTATAAAAAAAAGTGAACCTGTGAAATTATTAAAAAAAAACTTCAATAATTTTTAAAAAAAAACTATTTCAAATAAGAAAAATCGGTAAAGACAGTTTGTTAAATACATTTTTCTGTTTATGAAAATGCTAAATATTTGTTAGCCAATAAATAAGTTTTTGACTTATAACAAAAATAAGAGACATCACTTTTTGACACATTTTATTTTTAAAAAAAATAAATAATGATAATTTAAAACCTTTGACTATCTAAAAGTGTAAGTATAATTTGTATACATTTATGGAAAAAAATTATATTGATATCTGCAATATTAAAAAAAAGTTGAAAGTGTCCCATACCCCCTTAATCGAAATTGTATAGTGGTGTTTGGAATCGGTTCAGTTTGATCGGTGAAATGGTTGTTTGTGGTGCTTGGAATCGAAGAACACTTTAATGCCTTATTTTTTCTTCTCAAAAATATTCCACACAATTTTCTTTAAAAACTTACATTTTATTACGATGTATATATTTACATAAATTATCATACGATTATTTTCCAGAACAAAAAAAATTATATGTTTGACAAAACTGTATTTTTTAAAATTCATTCGAACCCTTTTTTAAAAATTATAACAAATGTTATTGATAGATTAAAAAACCACATCATAAAAGTAATATTGAAAGATCATTGAAAGTAATTATATTAAATATGCTTCAAAATATTAAATTTTTCGATAAGGGGACGTACATAAATTACGGCACGCTCAGGTTATGTTAGGTTTGAATTATCGTCGCACTAGAGCTACACGAGGGCTATTGGCGACGGGCGTCGTATTTTAGAACCACAGTCAAGTGACGAGCCAACACCTGAATAGCTGCACGCTCAGAGGGGGAGGGAAGGGTATGCGCCAACATGAGGATCGAGACGTAACGATTAAAAAATTTCCAATTTTGCAAAGAAAAACTGTCTTAAATAAAATGAAGTTTTTGAAAAAAATTAAAATCTTTTTTTTATAAGAGGCACTATTATAGTTGTGTAGTGTTTTTCTGAAGAAGACGAGCCGAAACTTGTATAATTTGTACAGCAACAAATAAACTATTTGCGCCAATAACGTGGTTTCTTTAGTGAATCCTCTCATGCTTGTTTCAAACTCAAAATGGAAGACACTTTAGAAGAAATTCCCATTACTAAATAACTGCGATTTTTATCGAGCATTTAGAGTAAAATTGAAACAACCAATAAAATCACGATGGACAAAAATGAAAACTGGAAACTTATATAATCTAAAACAACCAAATTGCAATTTTCTTTGAAAATAATTCGGCAATCTGGATTTGAAGGATGCTACCTCGAATAATTAGCTATCTTCTAGGAGTTAGGGAAAATTTAATCTAATTGAAACTAATAAGGTTTAATGCTGTTGTTGTGATCATGGATATCCTATGGAAGAATGTTACCAGAGCGTCCGGAGAGGATGGACATCTTTTTACACAAATTAGGACCAACATGTAGACAATTAACATTGTATTGAACGCTGAGTACGATGTCGCCCTTAGCGGTTGCGTTGGGTGCCTATTCAAGTGATGGCTCGTCACCTGACTGTGGTTCCAATGTACGATGCCCGTTCTCCAATAGCCCTCGTGTAGCTCTAGTGCGACGATAATTCAAACCTTACCTAACCTAACATTGTATTGACAAGTCAATCATCCATGCGCTTATACCAACAGGAATAAGAAAATGATGCACACAAAGAAGACAGAACAGATCAGTCGGTTAAGGCATTTTTTTTGCCTTAAATGTGAAAGGTCCCAGGTTCGGTCCGGGCATCGCCAAATCAACCGCCGACCTATAAATCGTCCGTGAAGAAAAATGTCCGACGAATAATACCCCTTGCATTGGGAATGCACGCTAAATATTCTTATTAGTCCCAACACTGCGTACGATGGCTCCTTGAACAGTTGCATTGGGTGCATACCCTGATGTCGACTCGTTACTTGACCGCGGTTGTAAACTACGACGCCCGTCGCCAATAGCCATCATATAGCTCTAGTGCGAAGATATTTCAAACTAACTTTACTAAACTATATTAGAGGGGCTGGGGAGCCCAGTCGGTTGAGCACACGCTTAGCATACGGAAGGTCCCAGGTTCGGGTCCGGGCATCGTCAAAAAGTAGCTGCCGACCGATAAACGGCCCGTGCAGCAAAAAATGTCCGAAAAAATGTACTTCTTGAAGTTTTTGTTGTATAATTTACCATTTCTTCCAAAAAGGATTTTTGCATAACGTTTTAAATCTGTTTTGGCATTAGGTACTTAGGTTTAGGTTTTATATCTGTTTTGGTTAGGTGCACGTTAAATATCCTTCAAAGTCCTAACGCTGCGTACGATGTCGCCCTTAACGGTTGCGTTGGGTGCCTACTCAGGTGCTGGCTCGTCACCTGACTGTGGTTCTAAAATACGACGCCCGTCCCCAATAGCACTCGTGTAGCTCTAGTGCGACGATCATTCAAACCTAAAACTAAACTATATTAGAACACAACAAGACCTCGCATTGAGAGTGGAGCCGAATCATTAATTAAAATCGCGGAAGTTCAAAAATGAAAAACTGAAAAAAGTTACCTAATATAAAACACGCCAATACTGCTACCTAATGCCAAAACAGATTTAAAACGTTATGCAAAAATCCTTTTTGGAAGAAATGGTAAATTATACAACAAAAACTTCAAGAAGTACATTTTTTTCGGATTTTAACTTAAATTAATATTTCAACAAAAATATACAAGTCAAAATTTGTGCAATTGTTCACACTTTGTAATGCCTTTTTCTGAACTTCAAGTCCCCAAAGCATATTTCAAACTCTTTCAAATAAATCATTTGGAAGAAATTAAAAAAAGATTTTTATTTTACTAATTAAGAATTAGAATCCAATAGAATGAATCAACGCCACTTAATTTTTTAAAAAAACTTTTAAACTGGACGCTATAGTAAAAAATCCATTTGTATTTTCGAAATCGGCGTCCAAAAACACACAATGAATTGAAACTTTAGCTTACGGAGCAGAAGTTAAAATTCGCAGACTCTTGAAATTGAACTACACGTACCTTATCTTATCTGAGTTTCAGCATCTTTAACTAAAAGGGGAGGAGCTAACTTTAGGGGGAGGAGCTTAATTTCTACTCCTAGGGGGCGCTACTTCCTGGATAAGACTGGATATTGAAAATTTCATAATTTCGCTGCCACTTTTCTACCCTAAAAATGCAAATAATTGCGAACTTTTTTTTTTCAATGCGAAGGAAATTTAAAGTTCTACGTCTCTATCTTTTCAGTTTTTCAAATTTCGACCTAGTTAATATTGTAAAATGATTTATTAATAATCAAAAAATTATTTTAACCAATTTCAAAAAAGTGAAAAGATAGAGACCGGCAAATCAACTGCATGTATCATATAAAAAAAACCGTTTGTAAAAATATTCAATACAGCCGGAGAAATGTGGCAGACTTTTTATTTTTTCCCCATAGGATTAACATTGAGAGAAGCCTTCGCTTGAGAAGCCGATTCTCGGTATTATTCCCCCTTAAGAGCCACGGTGCCTTACACCTCGGTCAGTATAACTTCGCATGTTCAGCCGTCATCAACGTTATACTGAACAAAGAGAGACGAACCCACTCTGCCATGAAAAAACACATTTCCCGAAACTCACATTCTGCATCAGAATACGACATTGCTGTAACTCCAAAAACGATGATAGGGCAAGTTTTGTACATTCAGGGCCTGATTTCCAGCAGGGCAAACGGGGCACGTGCCCAGGGCCCCCACTTTAAATTGGCCCAAAATTTTCTTCATGAACATTTATGCTCAATACAACCGCCACAAACTTTTTAATATGTAGTATGCAAAAAAATTAAATTCATGAACAAAAGTTGACCATGAAATTGTGTTTAAACTTTATGAATCAATTCACAAAAAGAATATTTATTTTGGGGGGATAAGCATGTTTTTCAAGCTAATTAACTTCGGCTATTTTTATTTATTTTTTTGTAAATACTGTAAGATAGGAAAATACAAGCAAATGTTTTATCAAGGTATATTTTGGAGGCCCCAAATTTACTCGTGCCCTGGGCCTCTAAACTTGTAAGTCGGGCCCTGTGTATATTCTAAAATTCAGGTTTTTACCCACAAATTTAAGAGTAATAGGTAGAGAGTAGTAGTTCCAAAAGAAAGTTGAGAGGAATTAGTTTGAAAGTTCAGACCATTTATTGCTAATGAATATTTAAATAAAAATCGAGAATATTTGGTATCGATAATCTTTACTTGCATTAGTTATAATGTTCGTATGTAAATTAGTTTAAGGATTTGGTAACTATGAACAATATTTAGTATTTATTGTCACTACAAAGCTTTCAAAGTGAAAGTATGCATATAGTAATTTCATTTTTCCCCAAATGATGAGGTCGACACGCGAACAGGGACAAATACATAGAATACACGCAAGCTAAATGTTAAATGACGTCATATTAAATAACTTGTTTTAAAGTGAAGCCTTGTGACAGCTTCGTAATCAGTAGACTTATTCCACACCAAAAAAAAAAAGATGAAATCAACAATAAATCAATCCGAATGAGTATAAAAATGTGTCTACTATTGGAAGTTAATTATTCAATTACCCACTGAATTAATTTATTTATGTTGTTGGGTAAAAACACGATTCTTCTTTATAGGAAGTCCCACCGCAATCTAAGCCGTCTATGTAGCCAAAGAATGCGTTTTGTAGAATTGCGTTGCACTACAGTTATATTAGAGATATTGGCAATGGAATTTAGAATTTCAAACCGAGAACAAGTGACAAGGCTTACATCTAATGGCACCAAACTTATAGTCATATCGTATGAGACGTCAGTAACACAGCAAATTTGACGTGCGCTCCCATTCATATGTACACAGTATTAGTTATTTTTGTCTGATACAAACCAATTTATTGGCTAAATGTGAAGAGTACAGGAGAAGAACCGCTTGATTTATTAGGAGTCGTCTCGTAATTGTGTCTGCAGGGCGGACATTGACGACAGGAAATCGGTTTCTCTCTTTCTTCTTCGCTTGGTGCAAGCGTCGGAATCGTGCATCACGTGAATCTCGATAAAAAAAATGTCTTGAAACTGGTTCCCTTACACCAGTTTAAGCCATTATTCGCTATCATCGCCAAAGAGGCCTGACAAAAAAAAGTTTTCTACAAAATTAAGGATGGGTAAATTAAGGCGGTTTTTCCCCTGTACTCTTCATATGATAATGGTCAATTCAAATGGACGAAATCGGCAATGTACGGGCAGGACACTATACCTTACACTCTCAGAAATAACACTTTCATTTTTGACTATTCATGAATCCTCAAGCCTCATTTCGTTAATTCTGAGGATTGTTTCGTCAAACTATCGCGTGGCTTTTGAGTAAACGCGAATCCTCACTTTTACGATCGTGAATTGACGATTCTGCATCTTGATTTTGAGGAAACAGAATATCATTGTTGTACTCACAAGCTCAAAAATGACTAAAGATTTCTTTAGCTTAGACGACATTCAAATCCTCATAAAAATGACGATTCCAATTTCCTCACTTTGAGGAAACGAAAACTCGGAGCATTTGCCAGTAATGGAATAGTTAAAATTAAGGAAAATTTCGTCGTTTTTGAGCATTCATTTTTAGAGTGTAGTTATGCTTTACGGAATACATATTTGGAATTAACAACCTTCCTTTAGAGAATAACCCACACGAGGACATAGCCTTTGTAGATACCCTCTGTGACAAGCCTTAACCCGTTGCCGCACGCGCGATACGCCTCCGCTGGACTTAAGCCCCTCTAGCTCTGAAGTGAATGGACTGTGGGCACGCGCCCTCACCCACCTTCGTGGAGGAAGACAACAACACAAAAGGGCCACAAAGCAAAACGGACCAAATGGCCTCCCGGGAGCAGGTGTGGCCTCAGGAAGAAGGGCTCATCAGGTTGCCAACCGCCCTCACGCATCGAGCGCGTGCCCTCTGCTATACACTGATGTGGAAAAGTCGTATAAGAGGAACTAATGTATAGCTTATTGCTGTCCAGATTAAGGTAGTTAAGTTTGAATTATCGTCGCACTAGAGCTACACGAGGGCTATTGGCGACGGGCGTCGTATTTTAGAACCACAGTCAAGTGAGCCGACACCTGAGTGAGCAGGCTGCCAACGCATCAGTGTCTGTCCAGATTTATTTAAACCAAAAAAAGACAGGTAGGTTCGTATATGTATTTTCCACGCTTTTGAACATTTGTCAAGTAAGACAAACAGAGACAGAATTTTTACTGACAAGGGACTAGAAAATACACCCAGAGCAAAGACGGGAATAGAATCCACACCCGCTGTTAAAGTAATTTGCTGCGATCAAACCCACTAAGTCATCGAGCCCCACATAATACAGTTGTGGAAATGAAATTATTTATTACACTTCAATCCTGCTGTCATTGACGTTATTCAAATAAACTTAGGTCATTAAGGTCTTAAGGAGTAACTTATAAGGTTAGTGACACGCAAGTTAGGACTAAACATGAAGTTCTAATTATATTTGAAGCAGGGTCTGCATAGCAGAAATAAAAAAAGACTTAATAATACTGGCGTTGATGTAATTTTTTTAGAAATAAGAAATGCAAAAAAAAAAAAAAGATTTTCTTAATAGGAACCATTTTAAACCTTTTAGATTGGAGTATCATACTAATGTAACATACAGTGTCCAGAAAAGAACTCCCGGATTTCAAAATTAAATATCTCGAAAACAATCATTGATGCAGTAAATGGTATGTTTCTTGTGAAATCTGTAAGAATATTATACAGAAGTTTAACATACCGTTAAATGAAACCTTCTATCGATTTTTGTTTTCGAGATATTTAATTCTGAAATCAGGAAGTCTTATTCTGGACAACCTGTACCTGTACAATAAAATTTTACCGTCTAAAAGTGAAAAAACTACGAATTTAGTTCTTTATAATTCTGATATTATTAGCAGTTAAAGATACACTCTCAGAAATAACACTTTCATTTTTGACGATTCATGAATCCTCAAGCCTCATTTCGTTAATTTTGAGGATTGTTTCGTCAAACTGTCCGAGACTTTTGAGTAAACGCGAATCCTCACTCTTACGATCGTGATTTGACGATTCTGTATCTTGATTTTGAGGAAACTGAATCTCATTGTTGCACTTACATGATCAAAAATGACGAAATATTTCTTTAGATTTGACGACATTCGAATCCTCATAAAAATGACGATTCAAATTTCCTCACTTTGAGGAAACGAAAACTCGGAGCATTTGCCAGTAAACAAATCGTCAAAATTAAGGAAAATTTCGTCGTTTTTGAGCATTCATTTTTTAGAGTGTATGAGTAACAATATAAATACACTTGCAATATGGGCCTAAAAAAATGTTCTTGTCAAAAATGTGTGTTGGATCAAAACCAAAATATTAATTTAAGTTCGGAACTATCCGCTTCCTGCTCTAAGTCCAAGTATTGTGATTGGATACTGACAAATATAATACTAGCCTATTGAGAACCTCCAATGTAAATAATTTTTCTTTTAGTTTAGTTCGCACAATGTAGACAGCAACCAAATGTACGTTCCTTTGAAAAAGAAAAAAATGAATCAGTTCATATTTTTTGGGTATGTGAATTTCTTTTTCCGTATAAATACCAGTAACAATTTTGTCAAAATGTCGCATCAGTTTGTCGTGGGTGGGGTGCCATGGTGTTGCCAGTTTTGGCGGAAGATTTTCTGATTTATGGAGACTGTGGGAGGTTTTTATACGTTTCATGAAACAAGAGAAGTTTAGAACACTGAAGATTTCTTAACATCTTTATTGTTTTAATTAGAAGTTTTTGCCCTTTGATGCAGCGGCTATATAAAAACACTTGGGAATTTATCACCAACGACGCCTATGGAAGACAATTTCTTTAAAAACTAATTGTGCTATTTTTAACCTACTTTTATGGATTTTAATGCCTATATATTTTGGTTAAATAACTTTTTTTTTTAATTTATGACATACGTAGGTGATCTTTGTCATGCTTTTTTGATTCCGCAAGAAGTTTTGAGAGCTTTGAAGTTTTAATAGTACACTCTGTTAAGTTGTAATAATTTTTTTATTGTTATGAAGTGCTCTGTACTATTCTAAGCAAAAATGGTGTATGCATAAATGTATCACAGGTATAACACCAGAAAATACGTGTGTGTCCTCAATTAAATTGCCATGTCAACAATGGTGCGTTTGAACTATAACCAAAAGAAAAGCTTGAAGAAGTTAAGACGGGTTTTTTTTGTAGCTTTTTTAAATAACGCCCGAAATCAAATATTGTTATGGTTCATTTCAATTAACATATTATTTAAATAAATGTAACCAGATGAAAAGTACGATTTCTTGATATAAAAATGAATTAAAAATATGTATGTAAGAGGAAAATCAAACTGACAGCAAACGGCATTACGTACACCAATGTATGTTTCTAGTGTGCAGTTACTTTTCAAAGGGGGAAAAAAATATTTCAGAGAAAATATGATTTGAAAAAAAAAATAGTTTAAAAAAACATGGTGATATTTTTTTAAAAATTATTTTGTGTCTGGCAACTCGATCAACTAACTGTAAAGAAACTAACCAAACCAACATCAAACAATTAAATGAATTAAAGAACCAACTTGAAAAACTTCATATTTCTTGCCTTGTTATTTTCATATATCAGTAAACAAATTCAATACACAAGTTTATTCAATAGGACATTGACTCGTTTTCTAAATGGTAATAAAAATACTTATGTATTCAAATTTAAAGCGAATGGCCTGCTGCAACAAAAAAAAATTTTGAGGTTACTCTTCGCCTTTTTTTTCATCTTATTCGATTTCTTCTTTGAGATTTACCAGGAGGAATAGCTATGACTCACTTAATTATAAAGAAATTCCATCTTCGTAAGGTGTGAGAGTGAGAGTGAATAAATAACATTGAAAGAATTTTGCGGTACAGTGGGTGCAGAGTGAACTGCACAACATTGCTGACTTTTGACGAAGAGTGCATTTTCTCTGAAAGGGATTATTTTTGAAGATCTGAATTTGTTTTAGCGACATTTTAATTGATGAAATTTTAGAAGTGAAATATCAGAGAACATGTTCGCCAAAGGGGGGGATCAGCTTAAAAAAAAAGCTAAATATTATTCGATACTTTTGAAAATTTATTTTTATATAATTTTATTTTCAACTTTATTAATTTATTGATGAAAGAAAAATGTAGTTTATTGTTGAAAGAAAAAAGTCTGAATTTGCTGGTTTAAAGCGTGCTACTGTGTTCAAAACATGTGCTTCAGAAGTGTTGAAATTTACTACAAACAAAAGTTTAGTTTAGAGCCCAATCAATTGTTGTAATAGCTACGCGAAATGCAATTTACTAAAGTGGAACACCACGACAGATATAACAAGTGGAATGGATTCAAAAATTAAAATTTTTACTTTGAATTGGAAACTCATTATGTTGCTGACAATAGTCTGAAGTTAATATTTCAAAGTGAATGTCCTGTTGCAAAAAATATATATCGAGGTTATATTGTTTTTTTAAACCACATTCGATGCTAGCTTATCCGTCACCACCTTCATACACTGTAAAAAAAAACTGTTTTTGCAGTTAAAAACTGTCAACTTTGGTGCCAGTTAATAACTGTTTTATATACAGTTTAAAACGGTATTTTTATGCAGGAAAACTCTACTTTTTTTTACGGGAAAGCTAATATTTTACAGGAAAACTGTAATTTTAACAGGGAGGTTTAACGTTTTTTATCCCTAATACTAAGGTAAGCAGTTTATCCCTAGTATTAGGGATAAACTGTTAATTTAGCAGGAAAAAACTGTTAATTTAACAGTGTATCCCTGCTAAAATAAAATACTCAAGACTAGTCCTCGCGACCAAGTAATTACTTTGTCGCAGACGGTTCAGTATTAGGTTCGCAGAGGTTAATGGAAGAGGTATGAACCGGTAACGATTTTGATCCAGGAACCTCTTATGTGCGAGCCCAATACTGAACCGTCTGCGACAAAGTAATTACACGGTCACGTGGGCTAGTATTGGGTATTAGTGCTTAACGATGATCTCAACCACGTGATTCTTTTCACGTCTAAATAAACAGTTTTTCCCTGCTAAAATAATTTGTACCAGTTAAAATTACAGTTTCCTGTAAAAAAATTAGTTTTAATGTAAAAAATTACTGTTTTCGTGGAAAAAAGTTACAGTTTTAAACAGTAAAAAAAACAGTTATTAACTGACGTCAAAATTGACAGTTTTTAAGTGTAAAAACACCATTCTTTTACTGTGTAGACTAAGAAGGGATTTGAAGATGACGATGTTTTAGACTAGTCCTTTTCGTAGATGTGTAAGATATTGTAATAATGTATGTAATATTGTAATAATGTATGTAATGTATCTGCTATGTATGGTCCTAGGTATGGTCACACGATCGTAGCTATGAATGTCGATGGAGAGTACTTTATTTTATTATATAGACTCTTCAAATTATAGTTTTATTTCTACAATGGAACTTTATGATTTAAAAAGATAAAAAAAAATTAACTCGAATTCTAATGTTGAGTAAAATGAAGGTAGTAATCAAATATTGTAAATTGTGTTGAAACGATATAGAAATCGTGTCGAGACCAATTAATGTGAGGATAATAGAGTAACTAATACGTTGTAAGTAGAAACTGTTGCTACTAATCTAAAATTACGGCATTTTTTAACTACTTTAAAGAATACATTGCTATCTTATCATATATTGCACTAATCATATCATCATTATATATATAAAAGAAAGAGTCTGTGTGTCTGTATGTGGATCGCTAAAGACTTACTTAGACTGCTCTAAAAAAATCGAAATTTTTAATATAGATTCCTTTTAATACCCACGTGTGCACCTGAGGCTTAGTTTTTTTCATATTTGATTGTGATTTTTAATTAATATAATTAGTTTTAAAAAAACGTCATCCACGTGGGATTGCGGGACCATAACAGGGCTTGAAAATACATGGACCGGGCCGAAACGGGGGCTTGACGCCATCCTCTATTAGTTTGATTGAGTGAGTTTGGTTGAGATATGCGCTCGCCCGAAGGCTGCTTCATCCTCTATTAGTGTTTGCTTTTTTAAGTGCGCATGCGCCAACACGAATTTAATTTAATTTTGATTTTGAGTGTATTTTCAAAAGTAAACATGCCTCTAAAAGGAAGCAATGCGAAGTTAACGGGTTCCCAGTAAGGCGGGACCATACTGCTAGTCATTATATATATTTATCTCATCATTATTTCATATAGCATTGAATATCATGACTTTTCTTTAACTAAACACATTTTTAAAACAAACCAATATTGTAATTATCTTAAAAATACTAAGAAATAAAAGTGCAAATAATACATTAAAGTACTCATTAAAATCCAAATCAATCTTTGTATACATCACAATCCTCATATTTTATTGTAAGGTATCGAAACAAATTCTCGTTACTATACATACTTTAATGCGCATTATTATTTTCAGCTTAAGATAAGTCATCTTTAAGTTCAGTCACAATGATGATCGCATAAATTCTTAAGATTACAAAATTGCGTGCTTAAACTTCGTAAAACACACAATAGGTATAGGGATTTGCAAGTATTAATCCGCCATGATATAAATTTCTCATCGATTGTAACAACTAAATTTCAAAGGACTGACAGACAGCTTTTGTGTGGTCCGATTTATTTTAATAATGGTTTCAATGGTGAGATATCGTCAAAATTTCTACTATAAATAGATACTTATTATTGTCTTTTTTGAGACCAGTCGAAAGTTCTGACTACTTACTATAGAGAATTTTACCTAAATAATGAAGTATATTCTACGTAAATATATAAACTGGGTAAATGTTTGATTTAATGGTAGAAAATATCATAAATTCAGTGAATGTTTTTTATTCTAAGATAATTTTGAAATCATCGAAATTCAACTAGATAAATCTTACTAAATCAAATCGTCCAAATATTTAATAATAAATAGTTATACATTAGTTATATGTAATAAAAAGAGTTGTGAATCTAAATCCTCCATATAACAATTTCTAATGGTTATAATAAAACATATTTAATTTTTTTAAATAATATTTTAAATCATTGGGGAAAAGCTAAGGATATTTACTCTTATTAATTATAGGAAAAGTAGAATTATTAATACTAAACATAGATATTGCTATTTATAACATGCACATTTGACATTTGAAACTATGTTTGGTCATATCTAAATGTAATTTGATTGGTTTTGGACGTGAGCAGCATTTCACAAACTTGCGAGAAAGCATATTGTAATGCTTTGTATTTATTATATTTATTTACAAATGTTGGTTTTAAACACACAGTACTTTCTATAAAATTAAAATATACATTTTAAATACAACATTTATTTCTCCAACATATTTGAAAAATTTTAACAGTAAGAAGTTTTTTTAAAAGACTTTTTTACTGCAGGAGATAAGGCCAAGTGAAAACCTGTCATCGATTTACCTTTTAAAGTATAAAAGAGCTTAAAAATTTCCATACAAAACCATTTGGTATATATCAACGAAAGATCTAAACTTATATATATATTTAAGTTTTCCAAAATAGCTCACCAAATATGACAATACTCTTAATAAATCAGTGATGGATCAAAACAAAAACAAATCATCTTCACAATCCAACTTGGTTCATTTAACTTCTAAAATATCCCATTTTTCTCTTCAACAATTAAGTTAAGTTTTATAGCTAAAGTGGCCTAAGTTATCAATGGACTTGTATTTTTATTGCCCTAACACAACCATGTATCCCATAATCCATGCCATACCCATCCCTAAGAAGACATTAAGTCTATCATTTACGGATGAGTAAAAGTGAACGGCAATAATCGGTTTTGAATTCGCTAGAATCTGCTGTATGCGTCGAATCGTGGGAATCAAACTTGTGCCTGGAAGTGCGTTAAATTAGTCATAAATGATGCTTCGTATGCTTGACGTGCTAAACATGCTTCACTGGATGCTCAATTAATTTCTGAATTTCACAAATGAAAACACACATCTGCTTCAAGGTTGTTTTTATGTTGTGGGCTGGTTTGGTTTGGAAAATATAGTTTAAACCTACACTGTTAAAATTTTTGAAATTGATTTCACCGTAGTTATGGCTCCTTAGCTGCAACGGCTCTGTGGTGATATGTTTCACCACATATACGGTATTCAGTTGAACCATTTATCAAGTTTTGGAAACAAAAACTTGACAAAACGGTTCAACCCAATGCCGAAAATATGGTGAAACACTTCCCCACACAGCCGTTGCAGCTACTAGGAACCATTATTATGGCGAAAGCAAGCACCAAATTTGTAACAGTGTATGATGGATAGCCCGTCACCTGACGTTAACTAGCATTACACGTATTTTTTTCAAATTTATAATTTTTATATATTTTTTTTAATTTTGAAATTTAATGTATGGAGCAGTCATTCAAAATAATCTGCTATATGAATGAGATTTAAAACAATTTAAATAAATTAAATTTTAAGTATTAATATCATACATTGAAAACAATATTACACTTTAAAAAAATTATTATCTCTCAAAACGTTTTTAAGCTATTTTGTTGTAACTGTCAATTAAGACAACTTGTACCGTTGAATGTTACATAAAGAACATATTTGACTTCTTTTATAATTCAAAACAAAAGTTGCATTTAAAAAAAAACATCCTAGGTACAAATTTGTTAGTTAGTAAAATTATTTCTTTGTTTTATTGCAAATTAATTATACAAATTATACAACGCATGGAAAGCAACAGTTTATATAACCTTTAGTTATTTAAATATGTTTAAATATTTTTGGGGAGTATTTGAAAAGTATTTACACAATATTTTCGGGTTTTTTACAATTCTATTTTTCCGAATTATTTTTTGACAGCTTCCACATTTCATTTAGTTACTTATTTTTCTGATATGCAATTATATTCATGGAGTATTAGAGTGTAATTTTTTTTTAGTGAAATAAATATTTTTTTATTATTATCATATTAAATGGAACATGCATATGATCTTCAAATAAATTTAGTTTCTCACTTTGGAATTTCAAAAGTGAAAGGGTAGTTTTTGTTTGAATTGTCTAATAAATCAATATTCTAAATTTTCAACAAAAATGCACATCTTAAAAAGTGCTCACTAGTTTTTTTAGTATTTAATTTTTTTTATTATAAACTTATTAAATATTATTTGCAACTTGCAAATGAAATAAATAATAAAACATAAAATTATATATGCACGATAATGAACTCCTGTACGTGAAAGGTAAAATAATAGTTTCAATAAATTGTAACCATCGTCAATCAATATTTCCAAAAAACTTTAGATAATCAATTCAATATTTTAATTTGGTTATTAAAGTATTATAATCTTCACTTTAAAAAAAAATATTTCACCGGAAATAAAAGCAGTCTCTTTTGCTAATATTATTTTTTTATACTATACCCGTTTCGCTGTTAACCACTCAGACAGGTAACACTATTATCAGTCTTAATAAATTTGTCAAATTCAGAATTTCTCAGCCTACTAGCTTATTAAAATTCATTATATGCAGCATAAAAAGAAACATTTCCACAAATCAACGCAATGACAAATGTCTTAATTCCAAAACTATAATTGAGAAGATCTACATTTGCACTTATGATTTCTTGCCCCGTATCTATCAACCAATAGTTAAACTGGTTCTACTTAAACTTACCATGGCTTCAACCCACACATTCGTTAGAGGCGGCATCTGTTAGCAGAATGACAAAGTACAGGCTCATTTATTTCACACTCAGAACTAAACCCTAAAGTCAGAGTGGCCCAACTCATCTCATTTAGATTTTTAGAGTTTTAAAGGTAGACGTATTTTTTTCTTCAATGGATTATTAAAATGAAAAATTAAAGGCAAATAAATACCATTCTTTTTATGAAATGGCATAAATCGTGGGATAAAAGGATTTGAGATTTTTTTTTCAGACCTACATCCTGTCTTCCGATAGAATACAGTATCCAACATTACCATGCTTTTAACCTATTATGCTATTTAAAGTTACAGTGAAAAATTATGTGTATTAAACAGGTGAACGTTAAATTCTATGTAATCCATTGCAATGACACCACATGAAATTATGCTTCTAAGTTGAAATCGATGCCCATTGATCAGATCACAAGCCTCTTGAGTCAGATTGATCTCTCTTCTAAAATGGCATTTTTTTACATTTTAGAAGTAAAATTAAATTTCACATATAGGTACTGTTAAAATTACGGCAAGGAGGGCTGGCATGGCCTGGCCAGGTAAGGTAAGGTATAATTCCATGTAAGGTACCTACACAGGTTCTTTTGCCATCTTAGACAGTCTCCACAGAATAAAAATAAAATCTCACTTTTTTAAAGGTTTTACATAAATTATCAAAAAATGCATTGAAAATTTTTATCGTGTACGCTTTTTTTATGTGCACTGCTCAAAAGATTTACACTCTTAAAACGAACGAGCGATTTTTGCTCGGTCTGATTGATTTTCGCTCCTCCAGTCTGGAAAATGCACTTCTCTTTTTGGAGTGGATCCTTTGTGTGTCAAACATCCTACATGATCACTCCACAAACGAGTGATTTTAACTCAGTCTGATTTAATATTCACTCCCATCCAGCGTCGAAAATGCACTTCTCCCAGGACCGGATTTCTAAATAGGCTAAGTAGGCTGCAGCCTAGAGCGGCAAATTTTCGGGGGCGGCAAATTTTACTACCAATTAAAGCGGAATTCGGCATAAAAAATATTATAATGATACTAATATTTTTAAGAAAGAAAACAAATAATTTACATTATTGCGTAAATTTTAAACGTATATATTGTATTAATATTTAGTAGTAAATATGGTAATTGCACGCTCTCACCCTAGTCCGGTAGTTGAAAGAAAAATAGTAGAAAAGTTTAAAAAATTTGCCTATTATTTCACTTTCGATTTAGAGTGTAAAGGTACATAGATAATTCTAATATGTAAAAAGAAAAAAATAGTCACAATGATTATATCGGGTGGTATATGGGTGCAAATCGATCGTAGCCTACAGGCGGCAAATCTTTAAATCCGGCCCTGACTTCTCCTACTGGAGTAGACTTCACTCGTTTGTTTTAAGAGTGTAGGTACCGTTAAAAGTATGGCAAGGAGGGCTGGCATGGAATGGCCAGGTAAGGTAAGGTATAATTCCATGTAAGTTACCTACAAAGGTTCTTTTGTCATCTTAGACAGTCTCCCCGGAACAAAAATAAAATCTCACTTTTTTAAAGGTTTTACATAAATTAGCAAAAAATGCATTGAAATTTTTTTAACGTGTGCGCTTTTTCATGTACACTGCTCAAAAGATTTAGGGGAATTCATGGTTTAAACCCTTTCACCCCTCACCCCGATTGATTCCATTTTGAATCACCAGCTCTTGATTTTATTAAGTTGAGCTAGCACTTATTTATCGTTAAATGGAAGAATCATGTCTTTTGAAGAATGAAATTATGTTTGTTTTAATTAAATAAAATTATTAAACCCATGGAAACATCAAATTCACTCTAAAAATTTAATGAAATAAATTGACCCTGAATTATTCACGCTTGCATTCTTAGAGGTGGAAAAAATGATTTACTTTTTTCAGCAAATAAAGTTTTCAAAAAACAATTGTTATAATTAATTCAAAAGTTATAATTCCAATCCCCCTCCTTCAATTTTAGTTTTGTACAATTAAGATTTTTTCCCCTATTTTCTAACACATCATTCTGGAAACACGATGAATCTATTTCACAAATTTTAGATTTTTAGAATAAAAAATAAAACGTTGGAACTTAGAGGGTTAGCAAAAGTACGCAAAGTGCTCCCCTAATTGCTTTGAGCAGTAAGAATGCAAAAAAAGTTGAGCCACTTTGGCTCAGAGATGCATATTTATTTCCGAGGATATTTTTCATCCTCCTGTAAGCACCAAATTGCAATCGGTTCCGCTGAATTAATATTCCTTTCCTGGTCATTCAACCATAACCACAAGAACAGTTCTTCATCTTCGTCGAATGTTTTAGTATAGCACATCTGCCCTTTTAATTTGTAAGTCATAGAATTCCTCCATTGTTGTTGGAGGGGTTAGACTAGTGTGGTGCAGGATAATATTTGGTTAAGATACATTAATTTAAAGTATTTTACTTGGTGTTCTAACAGCTTAAATTAATGTTGAACCGAAGGATAATTTAAAACGTCAAATTACCCTAGAGTTTGAGCTTGGAAATTGCTAACTCCGCTTCGCATGATTGTTGGTCTATTGTTTGGTGAGGGGTTAGTATAAAGCAGTTATCAATGATATTTTATCAGAATGGGTGTTTAATGTGTTATTATTATTCGATGTTCCTTATTTCTAGCCGCCTCGGTGGCTGAATGGTTAGTGTACTAGCCTTTGGAGCTGCTGAGGTCGGGTTCGAATCCCGGTCAAGCATGGATGTTTGTGACAGTCAATAAATGTTGTTAAATGTCTATGTGTTATTCATTTCCTTGTGACTGTAAAATTTCTTTCTGTGTCTGTCCTATTTGACGAAAGCTTATAAGCAGTTCTCCGAACAAGCACACAAGCTGGAATATATATGTATCATACCATACCATACCTTATTTCTAATCCAATTATCAACATAAAATGACGTATCAGTTTTCGAAAATATGCAAATTAATCATCTGCTCTAAATTAACAGGAAGCTTTACAGATTTCAACAGACTGTACAAAAAAAAATTCATAATGTTGCTCCTATCCTTGGAAAATGTTCCGTTCTATTTCAAGTTTATATCACTTTTATGGATTATAAGGTTTTTCTCAGAAACATTAGTAAGACCATTCACCGTAATTTTTTTTGAACAATTGAATACAATTCATCATTGTCAACAAGCACACATGGCCGCTACGCGTGGCGCTCAGTTGTGAAGTGGTTTAGCAAACGGACCCAAAGTTTGGTAGATCAAATCCAGACACAAATCTATTCAAGCATCATGTAGTTGAGAAAGCAGCAAAATTAATAATGTCACCGTCTCATTTTTTACATCCAAATGGAATTTTCTGAAAGTTCCAGGAATGCTACTGTATTTATACGATATTGTTCCCAAATTTTTAGTCCAAATTAATGCTATATTCTAGGAATATTACAGGTAAAAGTTAGGCAAATTATAAATTGGGCTAAATATTTTCCAGTAGCGTTCACGATTTTTTTTTCAGTGCAAGGCTTTGCAAAAAGGTAATACAATGTTGTTACAGCTTATATTTATTTAATTTGATAAGATTATATATTAATTAACTATTCTACAACGGAATAGAAAAAAACATTCCTAATAATATTTTTAACTCGCATGATATATTTCCTAAGCATCATTTTTCAATGCTTATCCCAATTTTTTCTTTCAAAAGAAAGTCCCTTCATATTGTTTACCAACACATTCTAATTATTCCTTAATTTGTTTTCTACTCGGAGGTTCCCCGAATGGCAAGGTCGACCAATGGCCTACAGCTCCACTTACCAAGTCACATCTTACATAAACAAGATCGAGGGGACTTTTACCTATCGATAGGCTGGTTTGTTGAAACTGTAACCGGCACTCGCATGATTTTTGAAAAAATACATTTGAATTTGAGAATTTATAAAAGATTTTAGGCTATACACTCCAAAAAACAAACGAGCGATTTTTACTCAGTCTGAGTTAATTTTCACTTCTTTTGGTGTCGAAATTCAATGCCCTTCCCCTATAGGAGTGGATTTCACTCTTTTGATTTATTATATTGACATAAATATTCCGGTTTGTGTGCGTGATTATTGGAGATGTGAAAATGTAGTAAGCTAGGCAGCTATGACAACTTGTTTATTAATCTTTTTCGAATTAATTTTTTTCTCAATTAAATCGATACGATATTCTTTTACCGGAATATAAGTCAATCAACCAACCATATATTCAATAGACACATAGTTCTTTTTTGCTTAACTTCCCTTCCTAGATGTCCGAGAACGGTTGTAGCGCCATCTCACGCCGCTAGATGTGATTGACAAAGTCTGAGCTTGATGAAGACGTTTAAAGCGTCTGGGAGAAATATCGGCCCACGGAAAGTGTCTGGGAAATTTATTATGCACTTTTAACGTTATTTTCTAAGACATATGTAAAAATCAGCTTTTCTAAAATGATTTAGGTTAACTTATATTTTACCTACTTTTTGTACCCGATACCTCTAAATTGGCCGTCGGTCCACTCTAACGGGTATGCATACACTAAAAGTAAATGAAAACCGGACCTAATCACGTGCATTTCATCCTTGCCAAAATGACTTAGGTCTGGGGGCCCTGGGCTCTCGGTCTAATACGTAACTAGATATATTGCACACCTTTAAGTTTGTCTAAATGTATATCTGCAATAATGCATGCTTGATTCAAGAAGCACGATATTAGGCATCAAAATAGTAATACATTATAAAAAAAAGAAAATATCGTTTCCTAAATTCTTATGCACAAATTAAATAACTTAAAAAAAAACTATTTGACAATTATTTTTTTAATTTTATTTTTGCATTAATTAATAAACCAAAACGGAACAAAAAATACTGGTCCGTTTAGTATTTGATTTAGTTCATTAAATCCTGAAAATAAAGCGTCATGCTACAGAGCTGCGAAATTCAAATTCAAAATAAATTAGCGAAAAATACACAACCAACAAACGCTCTCGTAAGCAATGATCGCAAATGTTATGAACCTTCAACATCTGTTAAATTGTAAAAATACTATTTTTACCATTTGTTATGGATATTGGAGTTAATTGGAGTTAAATGGAGTTAATATTGGAGTTATAATTGGAGTTAAATGGTAAAAATACTATTTTTACCATTTAACTCCATTGAAATATTCTTCACCGAAACCTCAATTAAACGCTTTACAAGCCGAAGATGCAAAATTGTAACGACAGAAGCAGGGTACTCCACCTATAAATATTGATGAAATCGCGTGAATGAAATTTAATAACCCGGGTCGTTTCATTTGAGTTATGACAACGGGGCCAAGGTTGATTGTAATAGCGGGAAATTATCTCTCATTAAGACATTAGTGGGTCCTGAAAACTTTGGCGCTGTGTGTCAGTTGTGATATTGACAAGAGACGGTTCTGCTTCTGAAGTACCGCTGTGAATTACGAAAAATGTCTTTAAAAAAAAGTTTTTAAATGTAACGAAACAGTCTACGTTTCAGTTAAGTTAAGGCTAACTGAAATTCTTATAAAAATTAAGTAGGTTTTTAGCATTCAAAAACCTCTTTCAGATAATATTTTTACGCCTTTGAAATTTTTTTTATTTAGTTGCTTTAAAAATTTATGAATGAAAATATGTGTTATTTTCATTAATTTTCTTTCGGACATTAACTAATATTATTTATCGTTAGCTAAATTTATTTTTAGTTTGAAATATAATTACGTGATCTCGCTTGTTCTATAAATGGAAACAAAACTTATCATAAAATCATTTTGAATTATAGTTTTAATTTCTGATCAAGGATTTATAATTTTTGAACTGGCAAACGAGATTGTAGAAAAATGATCGTAAATAATATATCGCGAACCTTTACGACTGTTAAAAGGGATTGAAATATTTTCATCGATTAACTCGATTAAATTATGAGAAATCTAATAAAAAATTGAAACACTGTTTAATGTAAAACTTTAATGATTTGTAACGCATTTTGGTTAATTAAAGTAAAATCCTAAAAAAGGAGAATAGTTTAAATACATTTCTTAAGAATATTAAAAGTTCTGAAATCATTTACTCTAAAACCTATTAAATTTTAATATTTTTTTTATATCGAGATAATGCAGTGTTATGTAAACGTATTAAGTTTGTTAGCTCTTTCAAGATGACGATGTCCCTTTTATTATAATATTTTTTTGAATATTCACAATACAATACTTAGATAATAAACCCGATTAAGTTCATGAATATGATATTTAAGACACTATAGAAAAGAGACACCCAGTTGACTCCCACACAAAGAAGTCATTAACCTTGGTCTTTGAATTATTTTATTGAAATATAGAATTGGTAACATAATATTATAACTATGCTTTGCCTTGATAATTTTGATACGCTTGGGGCATTGTTCTTGAAAATATAAGTTTTGACATTCATTGTATGGTAGGATTTTTGTAATTTCTTGTTTCAAAGTTAAGGTTTTGGTCTTTATGGACACATCCGGACATATTAAAGTTACTTTAAAAACACACATGATTTGGATATTTTAAAATTATTTTCTTGTTACATACGAAATTTAGCCTCGAGGTTAATTTTTTCAATTATTTTGCCTTAAAAATAATAAGTATACATATCACTTTACACAATCTTCCGTGAATAAAAATTTTTAAAAAAATTAATAATCAAATTTGACTTACGTGCTTCATTAAACATATGGTTAAGTATTTTGTAAATCATTAAATTTTAATTTAAAATTTATTAATTTGTAATTCTATCAATTATTTTACCATGTAAGGGTAAAACATTAGCTAGAGTAAATTTTGTAAATGAATGACAAAAAAAAAATCTCAAATAAAAAAATATTAATGAATTCTTTTTTAAAATTTAGACTATTAACTTAGCGTTACTTGTAAGACAATTTATTGCTCCACTCCGCTAAGTTTAGTCAAATCAAACTAAAAAAAATACAATCAGAAGTGTTACAGAAACATATTTTTTAGTTAATTGAATAAGTTATCGAATCAAAATTGCTGTTTTTTATGATGCAATAATCATAATTAAATTTCAGAAAACTAGACTTCGTATTGTAAATTTTTACGTCTACATTAATTATATGATTATGGTTGACAGCTAATAAATTTTTCATGTCATTTAATTAAGTGGAAATGAAGCTGTAATACGCACAAAAGTAAAAACTGAAAATCGTAAACCAAATCATTTTTAAATCGAAGTTGTTCAGATATCGTAAGATGACGTTTTTGTCAATATTTCCAATGATAAATAGAATTTAGGCAGGTGTAATATAATAAAACAGCTCAACTTAAATATTAAAATACATAAATTTAATATATCTAAGAAATAAAAACAAAATGGGATGAGGTTTTTTATCTAGTTGTTTAATTACTTCCGCTGACTAATGTTGAAGTCTGTCTATTAACTAAAGGTTGAATAATGAAAACTTGTCGTTAACTAAAGGTTGAATACAATTGATTAAAACTCGGTTGATATTTCTATTTTAAATTTATTGTTTTGTTACTAATTTCATTCCTGTTAAGAAAATGCATACTCTTTAAAGCATAATTTTGGCAGGTACTACGATTTCTAAAAAAAATTCCATGAAACTGAAAATCCTTTTTAACCACCCCTTGTTTCAATCTTAAAAATAGGTGCTAAAATCTTTATTGCGTCACCACCTTCTAAAACACACGCACCCATCCCAGCTGAGGGGCAGGTTCCTGACCCCACCATTCCCTCCATTGTTCTATCTCATTCTTTTTCTCGTTCCATTATGTTCCTTTTCTTGATCCGACATAAACCATTGCCCAAGCGCCTCGGCGAAATGCACAGGATGAAACTGGTATATCCCTTCCTATGCCTCGACGAATGGAGATCGCCCCAATCCTGTTACATTATTTCTGAACCGTTCAATTCAAGGACAGGGATGGTTTTTCACGCCACTGGATTCTGGCGGTCTCGAGGGATGGAGTCTTATTGAAGAACAAGTCCATTTCTTTTCCGTCAGCTCCAAACTGATGGGAAAGAAATGCAAGTTTTGTTGCAAATGCAAGACACTCTTAAAATGTTTTGCTTGGTTTCACCGTGATAATGAAGTGGGCAGGTAAACTGCAGAAACCACAACAATGAATTGTACTATTTCAACAATGAATGAAACCTTTTTAACACTGAAATAATCAGTCATTTAATATAATTTTTTGTATATATATTAGAGTTATTGAGTTTTTACAACAATGGTCCAAGTCATTCGTCTAGATATTGTAGTTTATCTGAGCACAGAAGAATGATGGTTTCTAGTAGCGGTAGAGGCTGTGAGTTTAAAATTTTAAAAATATTTTCGATATTCGGTTATACTCTTTTCCAAGTTTGGGAAACCAAAACCGGAGAAATGGCTCAGAAAAGAATACCGAAAATCTGGTGAAACAATTCACCATAAAGTCATTGCAGTTACTATAAATTTCTTACATTCTTGATAAATGACCAAAATGTTTAACTTCGCATTTCGATGAATGTTACAATATTTAGTCTTTTAATTTACCTCTGGGGGTGCCAGATCAGGGGGTTATCGGCCTTTGATCTGGATCAAAATTCCGATATGTGAGTGAGAATGGATGTGTGAAAAAGACCTTCCTGTAAAACGAATGTGTCATGCTGACGGGCAACAGTCGGTCTTCCTCCCTTGTGGCGCTCAATAAAAACGGAAGCCGCCCTCTTCGCCTTAAATCGCGTAGTCCTCTATTCCGGGCTCGGTTCCGAGTGGCATTAGAAACAACAACAGTCTTTTAATTATCTTTAAAGTTATATGCTATTCATCTAATTACTATGGGAACCAACCAAGAATAGATTAGGTTGAAATATCGTCGCACTAGAACAACACGGGAACATCGAAATTTCAAACCACCATCCACGGAATACTTCATTAAACTGGAAATTAACAAGTATAACACATCAGTACGTTGCTTCCTTCTCATCCGCGCCAAATATTTAAAAGGCTAGGGATGGTTTTCACGCCACTGAATTCCTCAAGAGATTTGGCGTTTCTGAAATGAGGATGTCTCCGATACGCGTGCTGCCTATTTTCGAAGCGGTGTGTGTACCGTTGCGAAGGTTAATTTCAGAAAACAAAGCCATATGCTGAATCATTGCGTAGCGTGTTCTTCTGCCTGCGTCGGTGATGTGGCTGGATGAGAATGTAAAACACGCAAATTATAAATTCGAAATACATAATTTAGTACAAACACTCTCAAAAATGAATACTCAGAAACGACGAAATTTTCCTTAATTTTGACGATCCGTTTACTGGTAAATGCTCCGAGTTTTCCTTTCCCCAAAGTGAGGAAATTTGAAACGTCATTTTTATGAGGATTCGAATGTCGTCTAATCTAAAGAAATGTTTCGTCATTTTTGAGCATATGGGTACAACAATGAGATCCAGTTTCCTCAAAATCAAGATACAAAATCGCCAAATGAAGATCGTAAAAATGAGGATTCGCGTTTACTCAAAAGTCAGGTAATAGTTTTTCGAAACAATCCTCAAAATTAACGAAATGAGGCTTGAGGATTCATGAATCGTCAAAAATGAAAGTGTTATTTTTAAGAGTGCACGCAAATTATAAATTCGAAATGCATAATTTAGTACACAACATTATACAATACTAGATATGTGTAAAAAAAACTTTTAACCTTGAAAAGAATTAAAAATGATTAACATTATTTTCATAATAAGAATTAACTTTAAACAAAGGTTTTGAAACAGCTATAAATGTGTATTTCTTACCTTAAAAACTTCTGACGAATAGCAGTCAAATTTAGAAGTTAAGAAGTTAACTATTACCGTATAGTTAGACTTTTACTGTAAATATAAAAAAACAAAAGGTTTTATAAAACAATATCCATACACTAGTTAATAACTTGCATCTTGATTTCACCGAACATATGGCTTCTAGTTGAAACATTGAAGGTGTGGTAAAATACATTATCATATTTTTTTGTTCATGTTTTAGCTTAAAAACTCTAAAAAATGGTTCAGCCGAACACCAAAAATATGGTAAAACATTCCACCACACAGTCGTTTCAGCTACTAAGAACTATTATTATATATCGAAACCAAGCACGTAATTGATTACAATGCAGTTTAGGTACAGATTAAAAAAAACTGTACATCGTGAATTTAAACAGTACAGCAACTACAAAATTTCTGTAGACAACTTATTTTAAATTGGAAGTTCAAATTATTATTGAAAAGTCACTTTTTAAATTCTTATTAAAAATAATAATAAAAAAACGAAAAATTTGCATCAATATCTCTTCCGCGTTCAAACATTAATTTCATATTGTCGATTTCAGAGAATCAGAATGTCCACTGGAAAATAAATGGCATCAGAAAAAAGCATGTGTGACATTCATTGTTGCACACCTTTTCTGTTCTGACTTCTTAGCTTCGTAGTCAGAACTGATTCAAAAAAAGTCGACGAATCGATCATTTTTTTGCACCTATAGAGGATGGCAAGATTTTTAAGATATTTCGATAAAAAGAAATTGAAGACATATCTTATATAAAGTCAATGTCCTTTATACAAGATAGAACATCAATATCATTTTTAGCAAAATCATGATTTTTGCAAAATAATTTTTATTTAAAGATATTTAATTGTTCGTGTAGTGCTTATAATTGTTTTCTAAGTTTGAAATTCAGTGATGATCACTAAAATTCAAAAAATTATAGAGGAGTTTCTCAAAATAATTATCTATTGAAGCTAACACATGCATTTTCTTACTCATATCTTCTACTTCTGTTTTGTTTATCCCCCATAGTACTAACGTTACAACTGCTAAATTTTTTGGAGATTAACCTGATTCAAAATTAATATTTTCGATTTTGATATAAAAGCTTGTCGTTATTATATTTTGAGGTGAACACTTTTTGATATTAGGAAAATTGAAATGCAAGTTAATGTAACAAAAATTAACCTAATACAAATTCGTACGACTTTCAATAAATAATGTTACATTTTATTATGTTTATATTCTGTTATTGTCTCTTTAACCTTTCAAGACCCGAGCAAAATCATACACGTATATCCTTGATCTAAACATACTTTTCATACAATATGTGCTAAAAAGTATGTTTCACTAAGTAATTTTTAAAAAAAATATGTTTAATAGTTGACAAATGACAAATGACAGTGATTGCACCCTCTAGGACGGAGAGTGTAGGCTTTATAGCCCATTACCCAGCTCGCCAGAAGAGACAGTCACAAGAGGCACACAAAGAAGGACGACACAAACACATAGACAAATAACAACATTTATTGACGGTCACAAACATCCATGCCTGACCGGGATTCGAACCCGACCCCAGCAGTTCCAAAGGCCAGCGTGCTAACGATTGAGCCACCGGGGCGGCTATGTTTAATAGTTACTGAGAGACACACCTTAAGAGCCAAAAATACACATTTTTGTGCTATAGATGCAAAACAAAATGCCGTATCACTTACTTAGAGTTTACATTTCATTTTAACATTGTTTTTAATCCAAAATGCCTTTAAAATCAAAAACTAAAACACCTTTTTGAGAAGTTTGAAAAAAAAATTAAAATAATTTAGTACTCTAATATCGTATTGACTCTCGTTCAACTTCATTTTTTATAAAAATAAATGACTGATATCTGCAATCAAAAGCTGAAAACTGATTCTTGAATCTCCTTCTATCGGACTAGGTCCATTTTGGAACTAATTAACTTGTCAATTCTTTGTGGGTAAGTTTTAAAAATATCCCCAAATCGGGACACCAGGTCGCAAAAGGATAAAGAGCTAATTTATTGCAAACAATAACTGGCTTATTTTAATAAAACATTCTTATAGTATCGAAAGTATGATCTTATCTGTTGTTAGTTTTGCCTATTTAGAATGTCTATCATATGTTGTATACAGAAATTCAGGAGGTTAATAAAAGCACGGGAAGAAGGTTTCACGATTTTAATACATTTTATTTAATGAGGAATGCTCGAAGTACATCCAACGATCTCGAGGACAACATTTGAAGAGTAAACGGGAAGAACCGCATGATTTACTAGGAGTCTTCCCGTTATTGTGGCTGCTTGGCGGACATTAGCGACAGGAAACAGGTTTTTCTGTCGGTTCTTCATTCGCGGTACAAACGTGTGACTCGGGTTCACTGATCTCTGGCGTGAATCAGGGTTGCCGCGAAAGAAAAACAAAGCGAGTAACCGGTTTTCTTTACACCAGTTTAGGCGATTTTTTCGCTATCATCGCCAAAGATTCCTATTAAAGAAAGCCTTCTACGAAATCAAGCGATCAATCAATCTACAAATCAATCAATCAACAAATCAATATTCCCTTGTACTTATTCATTTGATAAAAATCCGTAAATGTGCTGCAAGCATGGAGGCGATGACTGCTTGTTGATTAAGATGAATTACACTATATTAAATTGTTCCAAACGGATATTCATTAAATGATTTTTTTTTTGTTTCTATGGATTTTCTTAAACTCAAGAAACGATAGAATCTTTAAAAAGCCAGTAATGTTTCAGGTATATAGTTTTGTGAACCTTACGACAGTTGTTTCATTGTATAGTCAATTCAAACCACGGCCATCTATGTTAACAATAACACTGGTTTTTATTCCGATTTAAGGTGAACACTGGTCGGGCATTTATGGAAAAAAAACCTCATAAAAATAATCGGTCATCTCAGACGAAGATTAATGGAACGAAAAATAAAGGAGGTGGATCAAGGAGTGCCGATAAAAGACGACTCATTCGTATTAACACGCGAGTTTTTACTGTCGGAGATGTCCATAAAGAACTGAAGAAAAGAAAAAAAAACAAGGAGCGTAAAAACGTACTAAGCTTTTCAACAACTGCAGAAGTTAGGCTTAAGAAGATTTTGTGGATTTTTTTATGACGGAAGATTATAACGAATATAAAGAAAGAGATCTGAAATTATGTTGTCTGCTTTTAACTTGGTAACATATTACTTTTGACCAGGATGGCCTGGTTGGTAGAGTGTTGGACTGATATCGGTTAGATTGCGAGTTCGATCACAATGGAAGATGGTAAACAAGTGTGCAAAACAATTTTGTCTCTAAAAACTTTAAGCTTTCTTTAAGGGGTCATTGGAGTCTTAAAAATGTGTAAAGAAGGTACCACAAAGCATAGTTTGATCTTTCATGTAATTTTTTAACTACTAAATAAACAAGTATAATTTTTTATGTGTAATTCTATAAGATTTATTTATGATAAAACAAATTTTAAAATTTATGAAACTTTAGCCAAAACTAAAATAAATGATAACAAACATAAAATTATTTGAACACATTGGGATTAGGCTTGCGCGCCAAATGTTGAGGTCCAAATTGAAGACATGACCAAGAAAATGACTTTATACTGTGCAAATATGTACAAAAAAAGACTTATACCTAAATTCTCAGCTCAATTTTTATTAGAAAATATTTTAAGAACTTTTTTCTAAAAAAATTATAATTATTATTATTTTTTTTTTGAATTCTGATGTTTTGGCTAAAGTTTCATAAATTTTAACATTTTTTTCATAATAAATAAATCTTATAGAATTACATATAAAAAATATGCTTATATATTGAGTAGTTAAAAAATTACATGAAATATCAAACTATGCTTTGTAGTACCTTCTTTGCACATTTTTATGAATCCTATGACCCCTTAAACCCCTGAAGAATATGCAGTTTAGTTGCAATGTAATGTTTTTTCATGGCAAATTTTAAATAGAACTTTAAGTTAATTATAGCGTTTTAAAAAACAATTTCTGCGGAAAATGATTATAAATGACTGTTCCATCCACATTATACTTAAATTATACAATTTATTAAAATAATGATATTTATTTTGAAAAAATATGTGTGTTGATGTAAATCGGACTCATACTATTGTATCCCTTAGATTTTGCTAGCTAATTACATGTGAGTGGATAGGATAGCCTTGCAGCTCAATAGTCAATTTTCCTGTAATCGAGTTATTTAAAAGATAACTAGCTGAATAACGCACTTGGTTAGCATAACCTACCTGAGATCATTTAAAAAAATTGCACAATATTGTTCCTATGTGGATAAGACTCTCATTTTCAGAAAATATTGAAATTATAGCTATCCCTGATAAATAAGACATTAATCAAAATCAACACAATAGGCATGTTTCAGGTCATGAGTGGCAACATAGATTTAGGAAGGAGAAGTAGAGGGGTCTATCAGTTCAAATGGTTTGAAGCAGGGCTGTCAGGTTTTTCGAGCTACTGCGCCTAACATACCGGCACTGAGGTATCCCAAGACTCACCGCTTCAGCGTTTTTTTTTTTTTTTTTTTGAGCTACTGCCCATGACATTATAACCGAGACTGGCACTGAGGTATTCCAAGATGCACCGCTCTAGCCTGCTTCTTTTGTGCGTTACTGCGGACATGGCCCGCTCTATTCTCATTCATAACTCTATGATTGGCAATACTTTGAGCGGTATTGTTAAATTTTTGGTTCTATTAGAATTATTTTGGTGATAATTTGGTCAAATTATTTTCATTTAATTAAAAAAAATATTGGAATTGCTAATTAATTTTACACAGTGTATGCTTTCATAGCATTTCTTTTTTACTTTCTCTTATTATTCGTTTCGTCATCTTTGTTATCTTACTGTTCCCTTTTGCTTTGGGTAATTTATTGTACTGTTGGTTGGTAGACATATATTTTCAGGCACAAGATACACACAAACACATATGACAGATGTTGCCATCTGTTGCCACCTCCGCAATTTAGACATGTCCCTGAAGGGGAGGGAAATTTTCTCCAGGGACCTGTACCAATGGGAAACTGCGCAATGACCGCCCACAGGACTTTCAGACCCAACAGATTTTACGAGCACGTACTCCGCATATACTCGACAAACACAAACATCCATGCCTGAACGGGATTCGAACCCGGACCCAGCAGCTCCAGAGGCCAATGCCTTAACCACTACGCCGCCGGATCGGCATTGTACTGTTATCTGTAGAAGAGTTTTGTTTAAATGCTAAAAAAATATATGTTTGAAATTGTTTAAATACTATATGGCCGGCGGTTTTTACCGCACATTGAGAGTGAAACCAAAACAACAAATAAAATCTCGGAAGGGCTACACTCTCAGATATAATACTTTCATTTTTGACGATTCATGAATCCTCAAGCCTCATTTCGTTAATTTTGAGGATTGTTTCGTCAAATTATCACATGACCTTTGAGTAAACGCGAATTCTCATTTTTTACGATCGTGATTTGACGATTCTGTATCTTGATTTTGAGGAAACTGAATCTCATTGTTGTACTCACATGCTCAAAAATGACAAAATATTTCGTTAGGTTAGACGACATTCAAATCCTTATAAAAATGACGATTCAAATTTCCTCACTTTGAGGAAACGAAAACTCGGAGCATTTGCCAGTAAACGAATAGTCAAAATTAAGGAAAATTTCGTCGTTTTTTGGGCATTCATTTTTAAGAGTGTAGTATGAAACTTTAAACTTGCCGTATCTGAAACAACCCAATCGCATATTTACTAAACCCTCAGCCGTTCTAGTAAGGGGTCATAGGAGTCTTAAACTTCAAATTTTTCGAACGTTCGAAGCATAGTTTTATTTCATGTAATTTTTTAACTACCCAAAATATAAGTATAATTTTTTATATGTAATTCAATAAGATTTATTTATTATAAAACAAATTTTAAAATATATGAAACTTCTGCCAAAAATCAAATAAATGATAACAAACATAAAACTATTTACAAAATTGAAAACATTTGGATTCGGCTTGCGCGCCACATTTTGAGGTCAAAATTAAAGAAAAGACCAAGAAAATTACTTTATATGGTACAAATATGTACAAATAAAGACTTATACCTGCTTAAAAGGATAATAAAACGATATTTATTAATACTAAACAAAGTTTAAATCAAAATTTTAAAATTTTAATTAATTTTAAATTAAAAAAAAATTGCATTAAAAATTATTATTTTATTTTTCTTTTAAACAGGTATAAATCTTTATTACATATTTGTACAATATGAAGTCATTTTCTTATTCATTTCTTTAATTTTGACCTCAAAATGTGGCGCGCAAGCCGAATCCAAATGTTTTCAATTTTGAGAATACAGTTTTATGTTTGTTATCATTTATTTGATTTTTAGCTAAGGTTTCATAAATTTTAAAATTTGTTTTATAATAAATAGATCTTATAGAATAACAAATAAATTTTTTTTACTTACATACTGATTAGTTAAAAAATTACATGAAATCGCAAACCATGCTTCGAACGTTTGAAAAGTTTAAGACTCCTATGACTCTTAAACTGGCCACCCAGATGAAGCAGGACCGTTGTATGCGGGTCAAGACCCTCAATTAATGCTTCCCTAACTTCCCCCAAGTCAATGCTTCCCCATAACAAATCAAAAGAAACCTTTACAAATTGTGATGGAAGATCTTCGATTAAGTCTTGGTTTGCCGGATAGTAATTGATTAGGGTAAAAATAATGTGGCAAATTACATTGACTTCTGTATAATTGCCGTTTGTGACATGTCGGCATATCGGGGATGTGCAAAACGGGGCCTGCAGGGGACAGGGTAGTGATCGGTAATTACAATCACTTGCGGTATTTCTAATTGATCACAGTGTCTGTCATATTGATATAAGACGTCACGAAGTCGTGACTGATATAATCTTATCTGTAAATCGCAATCTAACTGGTTAACTGTTATCTGTCTGTCATAACCATGTATATAAACCCAGGGTCACAAATAAACGTTGTTGTTTACACTACATCTGAGTTAAGTTACTTTTACATGGTGCCGAAACCATAGCGATTTTAAAATGTTTTTAGAAAAGTTGTAGGTGTGAACTTATATTTAATTGTGGCTCGTTTCATAATTGTAATCCCTGTACTTGAATTATGGCCGCACTTAGCGCGAGATTGCCTCCTCCAATAAGCCTTCAAACCGGCAACGCACCCAAGAAAGTGTGGGAGGATTGGTTACAACAATTTGAATTTTACGAACTAGTGGTAGAACTCTCAAAAAAGGACGACAATGTTCAGGTAGCTATGTTTATGTCAGCGATTGGCCAAGAGGTGTTATCGATATATAACACTTTTCCTAAAGAAACGAAGGCAAATTTGAAATCGTTGAAAGAGCAGTTCAGAAAATATTTCATTCCAAAGGCCAATGTGACATACGAACGGTTTATATTTAACCAGGTTGTACAAGGTGCTTCGCAAGCGTTCGAAGAATTCTATACTGATTTGCTAACAAAAAGTCAGTCTTGCGAATTCGGCACTCTAAAAGACAGCCTTATCAAAGACCGAATTGTAATTGGTGTTTACAGTGATAGTGACAGAAGTCATTTGTTATCGGTAGACGACCTAACCTTGGATGCCGCTGTAAAGTTTTGCAGAGCTGCCGAGCAATCTAGATCACACTTGTCGTCTTTGAAAGCAGATCCAGTTCAAGTTGATTTGGTTCGACCAAGGCGATCTTCTGCTGCTGTGAATGAACCCACTGACAAGATACCAAACAGGTCTTGTGGAAGGTGTGGCACAAGGCATGCATGGAAAAAATGTCCGGCATTTGACAAAATATGTCACGGTTGCAAGAAGACTGGTCATTTTGTACGGTTTTGTAAAGCTAAACAAGTGTCTACGTTGTATACTGAAGCCACAGAAACGGAAAAATCCGAAAATTTTACAGTTAGTGCCTTATCAGCCAATGAGTCTGTCGAGTTGTCATGGTACGAAGATTTGCACTTTGAGAACGGGTTTGTGGTTAAGGCCAAATTAGACACTGGGGCACAATGCAACGTATTAGCCCGGAAGAATGCGAGACAGGCCGGGTTGAAGGTAATACCATCTTCCGTTAGAAACATTGTTACGTATAATAACAGTTCAGTAAAAGTAGCTGGTGAATGTCAAGGACATGTAAAAGTTAAATCTGACACTTATTGCTTAAAGTTTTTGGTTGTGGATAGTGATTTCCAAACCATCATTAGCAAAGACACTTGTGTTAAGTTAAAATTAATTAAAAGAATAGAAAGTATAAGCCTTTCAGAAAAATTAATAAAACAAGAAGAAGAGTTTGGTTGTATTAAGAACTTTATTTATGACATTGATTTAGTTGACAATGCTTCGTTGGAGATTTTCCCTGCTAGAAGAATCCCTCATGCTATTCGTGATGATGTCAAAGTTGAACTAGATAGAATGCAGCAACTGGGTATTATAGTTCCAGTGAGAGAACCCACCCCTGCTGTATCACCTATGGTAGTGGTAAGACAGAAAGGTAAACTTAGAGTGTGTATCGATCCTTCTAGCATAAATAAAAATTTAAAGAGACGTCATCACCCATTGAACACCTTAGAAGAAATTGCTTCTCGAATTTGTCATTCTAAGTGGTTTTCGTTGATTGACTGTAAAAAGGGATTTTGGCAATTACCTGTGACTAAAAGGTCGAGTTCTTATCTGACTATGGCTACTCCTTGGGGCAGGTATTCCTACTTACGGATGCCTATGGGGTTAGCGTCAGCACCCGAGGTTTTTCAACAGGTCATTGAGAATCTTCTGGTTGGTCTGAAGGGTGTTGAGGTGGCTATGGATGACATTCTTATTCATGCACCAACTAAAGTGGCAGTAGAAAAGTTGACAGCTAAAGTTCTTGGTATTTTTAAAGATGCTAATTTGACTTTGAATAATGAAAAATGCGTTTTTTCAGTGAATAATGTGAAGTTCTTGGGACATTTGGTCACGTCTGAAGGGTTAAAAGCAGATCCAGAGAAAATTCAAGCCATTAGGGACCTAAAAGAACCATCAGATGTAAAAAGTCTACAAAGATTCCTCGGTATGATTACATATCTCGCCAAGTTTTTACCTAATTTATCTGAGACCAGTGACAGTTTGAGAAGGTTGTGTAAAAAAGATGTTGCATGGAGTTGGGAAAAAGAGCATCGAGATGTTTTTGAAACTTTTAAATCTCAGCTGATGAATTTACCGACTTTGAGGTATTACGATGTAAATGCTCCTGTGGTGTTGTCAGTGGATGCCAGTAAGCACTCTGTTGGCGCTGTATTACTGCAAGATGGCAGACCCATTGCGTTTGCTTCAAAGTCTTTAGATAAAACACAACAAAATTACTCTCAAATAGAAAAAGAAGCTTATGCAATAAAGTTTGGTTGTCTCAAATTTCACCAATATGTCTGGGGATGCAAACATTTGACAGTAGAATCTGATCATAAGCCGCTGTCGTCTATTGCACGGAAACCACTTCATTGTGCACCACCCAGATTGCAGCGACTGATGTTTGACATTATGTCTTATAGGCCAGAAATTGTATATAAGAAAGGAACAGAAATGTTCATCTCTGACACCTTGAGCCGAGACTGTGAGTCGTACGAAACTGAAACTCCTGAAATGAACATTGAAGTTCATCTTGTGGTACCAATGACTCATGAAAAGTCTGTTGAACTTAGAGAGGCTATTAGAAATGACGAAGAACTATCAAAATTGGTTGAAACTATTAAATCGGGCTGGCCCACAAAAATCGATGATGTGCATGAAAGTCTAAAGAAATATTGGTCATTTCGTGATGAGTTTGCCTGTTACGATGGGGTGATTTTTAGGGGAAGCAGAGTTTTAATTCCCCTTTCTCTTAGAGCCGCGACCATGAGAACCATTCATCTTGGTCATTTAGGAATTCAACGATCATTGAGTAGAGCTCGTGAAAATGTATATTGGTACGGTATGAATAAGGATATCACAGATCACGTTGAAAAATGCCAAACATGCCAGCGCCATCAAAAGGACAAACCTGAAGAACCGATTCTAATCCATAGGATTCCTCACAGACCTTGGCAAATCGTTGGGTCAGACATATTCCAAATTGAGCGAGTCAACTATCTGGTCATTGCGGACAGTTACTCTGGATATTTTGATTTTTCTGTGCTACCTAATATTACTACAGCTAGTGTAATAAAATGCTTGAAAAGTTGGTTTGCAGTGCACGGAGTCCCCGAGACCTTATTGTGTGATGAAGGCACGCAACTGATATCTAGAGAGATTAAGAAGTTTGCTGAAGATTGGAATTTTTCCATTCAAACGTCTAGTCCTCATCACAAACGTTCAAACGGTCTGGCCGAAAGGTATGTTCAGGAAGCAAAGCTCCTGCTGAGGAATTGTGTGGCTGAAAGATCTGATGTTCAGCTAGCGCTGCTGAACCAGCGCAACACTCCCAGAGGAAATCTAGGTTCGCCGGTTCAAAGACTGATGGGCAGAAGAACAAAGGGTACTCTATTCATTGAGGAGAAACTATTGAAGCCCCAACTAATAAAGAATGTTCCCAATAAGCTTCGAGAGAGAAGAAATTTAGAAAAGCAGTACGCCGATAGAGGCACTAAGCAGCAGCCACCTCTTTTCATTGGTCAGCGAGTGCTCTTGCGGGTGAGGAACAGAAACTGGAAACCCGCAGTGATTATGTCACCTGGTCCCACTGCTAGGTCTTACATCGTAAAGACCTCTGAGGGACAAACGTTTCGCCGTAATTCATGGTTTCTCCGTCCGGATAAAACGTCTCCTGGCTCGGAAATTTCGCCAGATACATCAGTGTCCACTAATAATGAATCAATGTCCACTAATAATGACTCTAATGTTTCAGATTCTAGTATCTCCGGAACTGAGACAATTCCAGTGACTTGTTCTTGTCCTGCAGAAGCTATTACTACCAGATCGGGTCGAGTGGTTAAGATGCCTAATAGATATCCTGATCCTGAATAAAATTTGTTTTAGGTAGTAGAGTTAGTAGAGTTGTATTGTGTATTAGCAGAGTTGCATTTTGTATTTTAGTGTTATGATTATTTTGCATTGCTGATTTTGTATTTTAGTGTTATGATTATTTTGTATTGCTGATTTTGAGAAATTCTGTATTACTGATTTTAGAGAACTTTTAAACATTTTATTCAAAGTTTAAACATAATAATTTTCAGTCTAATTTTCCAGTCACAAATGTATTTTATATTCAAAAGAGGGGATGTCATATTGATATAAGACGTCACGAAGTCGTGACTGATATAATCTTATCTGTAAATCGCAATCTAACTGGTTAACTGTTATCTGTCTGTCATAACCATGTATATAAACCCAGGGTCACAAATAAACGTTGTTGTTTACACTACATCTGAGTTAAGTTACTTTTACAGTGTCTAAAAGACATCAGTGTTACGAATCGGTTTTTTATTCAATGATATATTTTCTAAACGTTAAAAATTGATTGATGTTTTTTTTAAATATCCTTTTTAACAATTTTTTAATGTAAAGTAAGTTTTTGTTAATGTAAAGATCAGACTTTATCCCACCCATCTGTGAACGCCAGAAGGCACGAGAAGCGTCAAGTTAACTTAAAAAGAAGAAGGGGCAAACTAACTGTGACTGTGTCGTGGGTGAAAAAAAGAACGAAGATGATGCGTTCTTGTGAGCAGCTTTAATATAACGTTTGTTTTTGTTTTTGTTAATATTTAAAACTAAGTTAAAATTACATTAAATGAATCTTCACCACCTTCAGCATCTTGTTTTATGTGCTAGTCGGCTTTGTTTCTCACGACAACCGAATGACGAACAAGCCAAGGAGGCCAAAAATCTCAACATTAATAATAATAAAGTTTTTCTCCAAGATACAAATGCAATCACTATATATAAATTGAGAGAAAATTCTATTCAAACGATGCACCTTCTTTGTCATTCGAATGCAGGTAGATCCACCACAAAAACTATTGCCAGACTAAGAACCAATCACCACAGACTCATGAAGACAGACAAAGAGGGCAGGAAGGTGTATAGAAAATTTGACAACTGCCAAGATACGCAGTTTACACCAAACCCCATTTTTGAATGCCCGGCAATGAGTGCCAATTTGAGAGACATTGGAGTTCTGCAATCATTAATAGATCTTTAAGACAGTAATGTCCAAAAAAAAATTGCAAATGCTGTCATCAAAGCACATGATTTCATTTAGCTTAACTTTCACTTTTCGGCAACGTCATAGACATCACAAAAAAAATTAAAGTATGTATTATATTTAAAAGTGTATAATATCATATTGGTGTAGTATAATAGACCTACGAAAATCCCAAATAAATAATAAGAATTAAATTTAGAAAAATATAAATCTGAATATAAAATTGCAATTTATTAAATAAATAAAAATATTTTCTTAATCCGTAGTGACAATTTTTTTTCTTTAAGTTATATATTTCAAAGTTATTTAGCCGTTTTAGTAACTACAAGTATTAAAATATTCTCTCGTTTTAAAACTATAGTATGCTTAATGTTAAGTATAGTTAAAGAAAACTCTCACTATGAATAAGTTGGTATGATGCCTATTATTACGGAACAGGTTTTAAATATACCCTCTTTGGCTCTAAATAACACATTTTTAATAAACTAATGTATCCACTGTCTATTTCTGTGAATAAAATAACGGTAGCACCCACTGACAAAAAAAAAACGATTCCTTCTTCTCGATATATCCCTCTAACAACTTTTTTCCTCATACACGGCAGAAAACAAAGAAAAGCCCACCTAAGACAGAGGACATCGGAAACCACCAAGAATGAGAAATCGAACAATGAAATTAAGCAGGAAAGTAAAGAACAAAAGGAAAAATCGTCATCCTGCGCAGGAAGGTGGATAAAGGTCCTCCGATTACCTACGGACGAGACCTTACGGACACGGGTCACGGACCACAATGGCTGCTTGACATGCACGGACAGAAGCTCCACTGACCCCTATGTCGTGGGAGATGCAGAGATACGCATCTCAGACAAAGTCCGAACAGAGACGCTTGTACTTGCACCTGTCATGTTCGATGCTGCTAAAGAAGCATCGGGGCTTTTGTTTTTTGGGCCCAATGATACTAAAATCTCATAATCAGTTTCCTATTTTCGAGTAAAAAAACAGTTATGTTTGTCGAGGAGTTTATATTTCTTTTTGTATTGCATGGAAATATTTTAAAGTCCTCTAGGAAGTAATGGTCCTAAAGATTGGAATATCGTTACTATTCGTAAATTGACAATATATTATACTAACTAACTACCCGGCACAACAGTCCATGCTGGACCATGGCCTCTCTTGAAATACTATTCCAAAGCAGCCTGTCTTTGCTTTCCAGTTCCTAATTTTCGACATCTTTCCACATCATCTATCCACCGTTTTCTCGGTCTTCCCTTCTTCTCTTTGTCATTGCCCCTTGAAAATTTTCTTTGTGCCTCTGCTATCGTCCATTCTCTCCATATGTCCCAGCCATTCCTAGTAATCCCAGTTAAGCTTATAATTGAATCATAATTTAATTATATTGTTAAAATAATGCCGTTTCAAGTCAAAATCTCAATTAAGATACAAGAAACACATATCCCTTACTTAACACAATTATTGGTGGCAAAAAATGCCGATTTTCAATAGAGTATGTGCCTTCCAAACGTGAATCAGTTAATAAAACCTAGAAAATGCTTTTATTTACTTTTTTTTCTGTCTGTCCTTACTTCCAGTCGTCAGACACCTGCTTACCTGTTTGTCGACTATTTGCCATTTGAATACCATTAAATTTAATTTTATAGCTCCTTTAAATTACAGTTTCCATATTAGCAATAGCACGAGAAATTTTATTAATTTGAAAGGAATATATTTTTTTATTCAGCTGTTTGAAAGGAAATCAGGATATTTATGAAAGAAGCCTATTGTGATTCTTTGACAGTTCAATAATTTTTTTAGCTTCAATTATTGTCATAATTGCAAGTATGCAGACAAATAATTCATTTAAAAATTACTACCTATCAAAATTTACCCCCTGCATTTCTTTAAAAAAATTAATTAGTTACATAAGTTCTTTTTAGATGAATTAAGAATTATAAACAAAACTAATACTTCTAAAGCTATATAAATGTCCTTCAAATGTTAATTCCTGAGAAGTAAACTACCATTTTTTTTTTTTTTTCATTTTCAACCTGCAAATTAATTTGCCATCAAATTGATTTCTAAATTACAACCAACTAGAAATCTATATCGTATTTCTATTATTTAATTATTCATGTACACTAGTAGATAAAAAGACTTAATTGATGAGTCAAGGATAAAAAAAACCAAGAAAACTGTCTCAGCGACTTCATTAAGTGAATGCTAATCCAGGTGGAGAAAATTACCACGTCTTTGTTTGAGGAAGGTATAAGTGACGACAAGATTACAAAGACCTTGAGACCTGAGACTTTCTCATTGCCTTATTTCCAGCAGCGTATTACGAGGAGTATTTTTAGAAACGTATTAAATGTTCTTAAGCTGTTTGGAAAGACCATTGTTGAAAATGGTGATAAAATGGATCTTCGTGAGATCGACTCTTCAACGGTGTATCGTGTGTTGCTATTAATGAAGAAGTATTTGATGAAGTATTTATATAGATACCCATCACGTCGGGTATCATTTACTGTTATGTATTTATTTACGACGCATTGTATTACATTGTAATTAGAATTGAGTGTGTGAAAATGTATACCGTTAAGCATGTGTAGGGTTGTACGAGTATTATTGTGAAGTTACTCTATTTACAAGTAGAGAATTCTTATAAAGTAAAAGATGTATTTTAAACAACCCTCAGAGTGATGCAGATGTATAAATCCATCACCAAACTGTCAAGTTTTCCAGTAACGAAAGTTTTTTTTTTATTTAAATAAATTTCATAATTTTACTAAGCATTAGTCAGTAATTTATGGTATCTCCCATAAAAATATTATTTTTAAAATATTAAAAAAATTAAATTTCAGTAAACAATTTATTTTGGATCTAATACAATATAAACGCACGCTAGCCGTTTCTCTCATCCCTCAAAGGTTTATCCCAATACCGACTGTATGGTTTTTGGTAATGCATTATGTGTGCTTACTGCTATTTCAAGATCAGCTTTTGAAGACTGTCCCACCATAGGAATGAGGGAGAAAGAACAGCGGAAAGGGGAAAGTGCTTACGATATTAACTGAAATAAGTTGTTACTTTATTTCAGTGTGTTTCCATTTAGCTTTCATTTATTTCCACATTTTCGATTAGCTTTTATAAGCATTCGACCAATTCTTACGTGGATTATATTTATTATAGCTTAGTACCAGTTCTTATGTGAATTATATATTAACTAGCTTTATAAACCGGGCGTTATGTACCGGGCCTTACGGTGATTGGTTTTTATGTAAGCTTTTATTTGACACCAATTGATACCGTCTTGTAAAAAGTTGATTTAAATTCAATAAATAAAATTTACTAATATTCAAGTAATGATCCTCTAAATTAAACTTATGTGTTTTTTGTTCTTATACTAAATTTTCGTTCACGCTAAACACGCTGAAATTTACTTTAAATTGAAATAAAAAAAGCGTAAATTCTGTTACAATGCTGTGGAGAAATCGCTATGGAGAAATCGGCTCACGTTTTGCACTCCTACACCCGTTTGGGTCCGAATTCCGAAAATCGCTTCTTAAATGACGCCTACGATATAAAAAGAATATTCGCCTAAAATTTGGTAGCTGTACTAGTTCTAGTAGTTTGGGCTGGGCTTTGATACGTGAGTCAGCCAGTCAGCCATTCAGTCAGTCAGGACTTTGCCTTTTGTTATATGGATTGGAACTTAGTCAAACTGGATTCTTGTGTGTAATTTCTGTTACTCTTGTGTGTATTTTCTGTTATTCTTGTGTGTAATTTCTGTTATTCTTGTGTGTAATTTCTGTCATTCTTGTGTGAAATTCATAAATTTCTAATGATGCAACTTAGTTATTTACCAGGGGTAAGAAAGCGAAAAGAAATGTGACCCATTTAACAAATGATACCATCTCATATTTGCTAAATGATATCCATTTAACAAATGATTCAAAACACAATCGTTTGATTTGACTATGGTTAAGTATACCGTTACTACATTTCCTATGACACAAGTTTAGCTACAAAATATCATTACGAAAGCTCATTACTAAACAGCTAAACCATACTACAATAAGGACATACTACAATATAAGACCTTTAAAGTTAAAATTATGCGAATCTAGAAAACCCTTTAACCCCATTATTCAATTCAAGGCATTTCCGTTCATTATCTCATTGTTGCTTTCACCAAAATTCTCCCTTCACCGATATTCGATGACAATACTTATTCCATTGCGTCATCCAATCTTTCAGTTGAAAGACATCGAAAATCCAAGGGCAAAATGTACATCAGGATAAGGACCGAACATGTCCAAATAGTTGAGAAAGCGCACCCATTAGGCGATTAAGGCTATGATAAAGGATGTATTAATGCCGCGAAATTGCATTGTTTGTGGGTTCTGTCATGCGTGCTTGTTGTTCTCCTCTGCATTGCCGAAGAACACATAAAACCCGACTAAAAACGTCTCCTAGAACTAAGTATTATAATCTTTGTGTTATTTTAGAACAAAATAGGTTCTTATAGAATCCCTCAGGAACAACATTCTTCAAAGAGAAACTTAGCAATTCCAAATGTGTATCTCCGGATGTAAGTTGAAATAAGATGACTAGCAATTCAGATGCAGAAAAAGATTAGAATTATCGGGAAAATATAGGTAGATTTTGTGATACAAGTACTAAAATTTGCGACATAAATCTCCTTTTCAATGTTACATTGCTACGAATAAATTTAAACGTTAAAACTACAAATGATTCCTGTTGATTCTATCTTATATTTTGCGTTCGAGGATAAAGAAATTTCTTCTAAAAAACTTCAAACTTAACATATTCATAAAGTTCAATCGATTTCTTCGCGACAGAAGGTTAGGTTTTGCGACATTGCTAGTTTTCGAAAAAAAATTGTTATTGTTATTTTTGTACTTAATTATTATTAATTATGAATGTCTCTCAAAAGTAAATTTAAAAGTATTTAAATTATGACTATTTGTTTTGCTAAAAAGAAGTATTATTGTACAATAAAAAAAACATAAAAGTTTCTGAATATATTGGGGTGGCTAAAAGATGAATGCAATTTTCAAAAATGTCTTCGGATATATTCCGGAAAACTCTTTCTATATCATTCATAAATATGTTTCATATTTCGAAAATTCTTTCAAAAATATTTTTTTAATTATTTCTCGGTACATATCCGTGCTATAGAATACTTGGAAGTACTTGCAATTCGAACTTTCGCACTCCTTGAGAAGGTTCAATCTCGAGCAAACGCCTTAACCACTTGGCAACGTCATAGCCGTCCGAGAATTTTCTTCACGTTTTATATTTACCCTTCGTGTTAACAGAGAAAGGATGGAATCATTAGCGCATTCGTCACACGCATTTAGCTTCTGAACTTTGAAAATAAAGGAAACGTTTCCCAAATGTCAGGAATATGTCGTTAATAGGAGGTCTCTTCTAACTGAATCAGAGTATGAAGATTATAGCTTTCACCAGCAAAACACCCTGTCTTAAGAGGAACTGTCAGTCCCATAGAGCTTATGCATTCGTTTTGAAATCACAACTTTTGCCAAAGAATGGCCTTGGCATGTTATCCATTTTCACCAGGTATGGAAATCATCATAAAAAACAATTTGAACAAAAATGGAAAAGAAAATAACGTTATTTATTAATTGAAAAAGTTTTTTAATTGTGTCGTCGCATCTGCTGTATATTTTTAGCATTTGAAAACTTAAAAAATCTATAATTATAAATAACTATATAACATTATTTTTTAAATTTCTATCATTTCAATGTTATGTTGATTCCTATATCTGGGGATAAAGGACTAACTCGGCAAAAGCAATACTTTAGCGGAAGTAATGATTCCAAAACCAATGCATTAGCTCTATATAAATGACAATCCCCTTAAACAGTTTGGTTTGGTTTAAATTATCGTCGCACTAGAGCTACACGAGGGCTATTGGCAACGGGCGTCGTATTTTAGAACCACAGTCAAGTGACGAGCCAACACCTGAATAGGCACCCAACGCAACCGTTAAGGGCGACATCGTACGCAGCGTTAGGACTTTGAAGGATATTTAACGTGCACTCCCTTACACGGGGTATTATTCGTAGGGCATTTTTTGGCTGCACGGGCAGTTTGTAGGTCGGCAGTTATTTCGGCGATGCCCGGACCCGAACCTGGGACCTTTCGCGTGCTAGGCGAGTGCCTAACCGACTGGGCTCCCCAGCCCCCTCTTAAACAGTAGAAATAATGTACACAGAACAAATCACTGTTGACAAGTGAGACGTATTCTGAGAAATGGCGTAGGTTTCCCCAAGAAAATAATAAACAATATATCACAACACAAATTATTTTGCTTGAGGTGAAAGGCACTTCTTTAAAGTTCCCTCAACGTAATTGCTGTTGCGTCACGATATCCAGTTAACTCATGCGATTAATTTTGTCACGCATACAACTGATTATGACATTGCCTTCACTCATCAGTCACCCTTTCACCAAAGATAGAAGTTACTATCACTGATTTACAACGGCATTTAACGGAAAATATTGTCAGTATTTGTATGGTATGAAATTGCTTGGTTTCATTAGTAAAATTTGGTTTTCGAATCACTTATAAAGATATTAACATCATGTTTTAAAACATCTTTTTCTGGAACATAAAAAGTAATGTTTCTTTCAGAAATGAACAGTTCATGCATGGAACTTTATGTCAGTATGCATTTAGTTGCTGAAAGGCAAAACTAGTATAGAAGACAAAAAAAAAAAATATTATATCAAAGTTTATGGGAGATTTTTTTTTCTAATGGCATAATTTTTTTATTATATTTGGCGAAATTATTTAAGTGACTACTTTAACTACTATACAAACTTTATAAAGAAAAATATTTTTGCCTTTATGGGCCCGACTTTAATAGTGTTTTATAATTGCTTTGTGCTTTGCTTAAAATATATAAGATGCTGTGTGTGTCTTTATGGCAGAAAATTGTAAATTTTATTTAAGGCAAATATGATAGCTGAATAACATTAAAGCTTTTAAACTAGTGCTTGTACTCAATGAAATCCAAAGCACATTACTTACACTGTTGAAAAATGTGGCGTACACTCTTAAAACAAACACTCCCAATTTACCTCAGTCTGAATGGATTTCACTCCTCCAGACTGGAAAATGCATTTCTCCTTTTGGAGTGGATCCTTTGTGTGTTAAACCTCCGACAGGATCACTCCAAACGAGTGATTTTAACTCAGTCTGAGAAAATATGCATGCCTTTAGGGTGTCGAAAATGCACTTCTCCAACTGGAGTGGATTTCACTCTTTTGTTTTAAGAGTGTAAGATAGCACCGGAATAATTTAATTTTCTAGCTACTACCATTATTTGGAGTGTGAATTTGCCAATTTTGTTGAATTTGCGATATTGTGAGAACATTTGTAACTGTGTTCTTATTGCCATAAAATACTATGGAATTTAAAATATGTCTTTGTTCTAAAATCTTGACCGAAATGTAGCTTTTCTTGTGATTTGTTCCTTTCCATCTAGGTAATAATATCTAAGGATTTTAAAAACAGTTATTTTTACTAATCCGCGAGCAATTCACCCGAAAACAAAAATCTAAAATATCTTCCGGACAGCTAGAATAGCTGACCTGTTCACTACTCCTTACTTTGATTTCTTGTAGCGCAACATATCCAGATTAGAACAGGCATAAATAGACTGGCCTCTTTAGGATACACACTACCAAGCGTAAATCGATTAACTAACAAGCATGTTAACCCGAAATAATAACCGGAAAAGTTAATTAATCTCTGAGCAATTATTTTCTTTATATACAATATGTATTCTGTACCAATTTGAAAAGTGATCCATACTGTGTTTGATTCAAGATTTTCCAACAATATATAGGACGTTATGTAACGTCAATTATATCTTCTAAGATACACCGACTACTTGGACATACACGACCAAGCGTAAATCGATCAACTACCAAGCATTTAAACTCGAAGTAATAACCGAATAAATTAATTAATCTTGACCAATTTGAAATGTGATCCATACTGTTTTAAGTACGGGGGTTGCTTAAAATATATAAGATGTTGTGTTACAGTAATTAGAATTTCTAAGGACGACTGACCACTGTAAGGGTGGTTACACTGAAATTATATTTGTCCATGGAAGAGTAATCATGTATTGTTTTAATTGAAAGACGTTACATGATTTTTGTTATAGAAAAAAAATAGGAACATGTCTTTTGAGATTGTTAATGAAATAATGCGTTCGTCGACTCTCTCAGTTTCCGAGGTGAACGATTTCTTTGTAGACTTATAAGCAGTTTTAAGTTTCTATAAAGGTAGAATAATTTAAATTTTTAAGGTCAGTTTTAATGTTATTTAGTTTTGGAAGTACAATTTGGATCATCACGTTATGTTATTGTACGTAATTCAACGCTAATAAAGAAACACAACAACTTTCAAGAACTAATACACTGTAAATAAAAACCTGTTGTTTTTACAGTTAAAAACTGTCAACTTTTACTACAGTTAATAACTGTTTTATTTACAGTTTAAAACTGTAATTTTTTGCAGGAAAAGTGTGATTTTTTTACACGAAAACAAAATTTTAACAGGGAGAAACTGTTAATTTAGCAGGGAAAAACTGTTAATTTAACAGCTTCTCCCTGCTAAAGTAAAATACTCAATACTAGCCCATCGCGACCGAGCAATTACTTTGTCGCACAAGGTTCAGGTGGGCTAGTAATGGGTATTAGTGCTTAACGATGATCTCAACCACGTGACTCTTTTCACGTCTAATTAAACAGATTTTCCTTGCTAAAATAACAGTTTTCACCTGTTAAAATTACAGTTTTTCTTTAAAAAATTAAAGTTTTCCAGTAAAAAAAATAAAGTGTCAAACTGTGAAAAAAACAGTTATTAACTGGCGTCGAAGTTGACAGTTTTTAACTGTAAAAAAAACAGTTTTTTTACAGTGCATATTATTTTTAATAGATATATTAAGTATGGAAAATAAGTTAAATATACCGACTTGTGCTATTTAGAAATACATTATTATTAATATTTAAATGCTTTTATTATATTTTAAACAAAATATTTTTAATACCGCATTTGTTTTGCTTACAAAAATCTAAAATATACTACTCGAAAATTCCCTTGCAAAGCTGTTTGGGTATAAAGCAGCAACAAGTCCCAAGTAGTACATGTTTTCAATTACAAAAATGACTTAGTTAAACACTAAATTATTTTTACCAATGTTATTTTTATTGATGGTATTATTATTTGCTCATTCTGAAGTCAAAAACCCAGACGTCTAAGAACACTTTCAATTTTCAGATGAAAAAAAAATGACCACCCTTTCCAGAAACAGTTTAAACGAACGACACTTGATTACTTCTATGTACACCTCTAAGAAACATTTAGAAGGTAATTTTTAAGAATAGGCGTTTCCAAGTCTCATTTTCAAGGTTGACGTCGTATTTTATGGATACCCTGTTGAGGTAAAAGTGATTCAGAAATATTTTCGCCTGAACAGAGTATACCTAATTTGTAGGAAAGGATTTTTGGAAGGAAAAATAAATTACAGCCTCATTAAAAAACATAACAAGTTTTATTAGATGGTACACAACCTCAACAAACTATAAAAGTAAGATACTATAAAGTAAGCAGTTATTAAGAAGACAGGTCCAAATTAAGATCATAAGGGTTCCAAATTAACGAATACAAAACAACAGGCCAGAGGTCCAGCAAGGTTGATCCAAAATATTTTGTTTTTACCAATCATCATCAATAACAATCGAGATTCTCCTTCTTCAACTCCTCGAATGAACAAATAATTTTTAATACATTCCGCTTATTAACATTTGTATTGTAAAAATAATATTTTCTTATTTCCATTTTGAAACAGGCTTTTAATTTTTGACCATGTCCTCTATTTAAACTAAATCCCACCATGTTTCCCTGGTTGATAAATTTTAATAACTGAATTAATGTATATGACTAATATCTGAATATATAATAGGTTATATTATCGTTTGCTTTATTTATATATAACTCCAGACTTTCCCCATAAGCGTACTTTAATTTAACAAGTATCTAAATTGATCAAAATATCAATAGAATATTTTTCATATTTCCACTAGATTCTTTAACTCGATCACTTCTTCACTTAAGCCACTAGCAATGAGGGTGTTTTTTAAATAGTATAAGATTTATCAAAATCAAATGAATATTATATAATGAAGTTAATTGATCAAAATATCAATAGAATATTTTTCATATTTCCACTAGATTCTTTAACTTGATCACTTCTTTACTTAAGCCACTAGCAATAAGGTTTTTTTAATAGTATAAGACTTGTTAAAATCAAATGAATATTATATAATGAAGTTCTAATACATTTTACGGGAGTTTCCAAAAGGTTATAGTTCAAATATTCACAAGAGAAGAAAGGCGGAAAAACCAAAAAGTGATCTAACAAATCACAAAAGACCGTTACGCCTACGAAATTCATGCAAATATGTGTGATCCACCCGTCTGCCTTTGGTATAGTGTCCAACCAGAATAAACAAAAGATAGCGAGAAAAATAAAAGCCTAATTCTTTGTGTGTAGGTTTATGCATTACATTTTCTGATATATTTTTTAATTACGTTTCCGTTCAACTAAAAAAAATAAATGATTTTAATGTGGTAGTTTAAAGAAAAATTTATACTGAAATGCAAAGTCAATTCCTGATGTTAGACGATCCAAAATGTATCTCGCAATTCTAAAAACATTAGCTCCATTCTAAAAAAATTGAATTGATTCGTAACTTTAAGTATAATTATTTTTGATTGAATAAAATAATCAATTACATTTCCTTTGATAAGTTAATAGTCGTAAATCAATTTTCAAATCTGCTCTCTATGGTTTATATGGTGAGTGTGGTTTATATGTAGCACGCGCGCGAGTCTCCAGGATATATTTGAAAACTCTTCAAGACGGCTACAACGAAATTATATCAAATTTGTTTAAGGTGTACGTACACACTTGAACTTTTTTTTCTTAATATTTCACTTAAAAATCCAATATTTTTATATTTGATATAAATCATAGGTGAAAGAGGGTGCGCACAAAAATATTAAAAAAAAATTAAAATGATAATTAATTAGCATTTTATGCATTAATTAGCATGTTTTTTAAACACTCATAACTCAAGAACCAATTGACTTAGACCTATAAAATTACCATGCAAATTAATCACCAATTCCTTCTGAAGGGCATGAACCTCAAATCAAGTTTGTGGCCCCTTTAGTTTTTTAATAATAATTTTTTATATTAAGAAACGTGAAAAAAAATCTAAATTTTTAGAAAAAAGTAACTTTGACATGCAATAAAAAATTTATTTAAAAACCAAATATTTTTTTGGAGGTTCAGGCCCTCCCCCAACTTATTCCACATATAAATAAACAATTCGTTTGACAAAATGTTAATTTTAACTTTAGTTATCACTGTTTGAACAAAGTAACACATGGGTAAAATGAAGTTTTGAGAAAATTGAGTTTAAAGATTGCAAAAGCTAACTGACTTTCATGATTTAAACATTAGAAAAACCTCTGTAACTTTTTATTATAGTGGAGTAAAAGTACAAACTTTACATCATTTTAAAGAAGAAGAATTGGAGATTCCAATTTACTTAAAAACAAAAAATGTCAAATTTGGCTAATTTTGGCCTTTCCAAGTGTGTATGTATACCTTAAGCTTTTTTCTATTCTATGGAGAATAGCGAATGCAAAAGATAATAATAATTCGACACAAGTCTGACAGAATGTGTATTAAATAATATAATGTGTAATAAAAAAATATTTTTTAAACCTTTACTTAATTAAAACTTTTTTTTTCAAACCCCTCAGGGTCCTGACGAAGATATCCCTCGTGGCTGTCATAACCAGCTTTTATTAGGTGAAAACTATAACCAAGACAAAGATAGTGACATCTGAAAATTGTTTAAAATATTTTTAAAACTTCACTTTATTAGGAACGCCTGATATTCCGAGCACCTTTGAGGTGTTCTGCTTGAAAATGCACCTGCTTTTATTTGAAAATAAAACCGTAACTAAGACAAAAGTGTGACAATGATTTCTTTTTTAACCGTCTGGTTAATTGGAAAAGTTCTAACGTCTCCTCACCACCTGACCACTTTCCACCAATCCCGGCCGGTTTTAACAGGGTGGTCGAGTTCTTTATTTTTTATTTTTATTCTTTTCATCGGTGTCGACTCGTTTCCGTTTGGTTTGTAGCGCGCGCGTTGACTTCCATACAAGCACGTGGTTGTTGAGTTTAGTTGTGCGCTGGGCACCGACGCGAAAAGACGCGTGCTAGTCTTGAGCTGGATGGAATATTGTGCCTCGAGATTTTTCTACGCGGGAATCGGTAATTTTGCTTCGAATACTTTGACACGCTTGGAGAGAACCCTTCTTCTTTTGTCTTTCTTCTCTGGATGGTATGGTTTCTCCAGAATTGCAGAAAAAATTGATATTATTACAAATGATTGCTCGTTCGTGAAGGAATTTCGTTTCTTGTGTTTTCGAAGGAATTTGATTTAGAATCTTCTTATTGAAGGAAACAGCTAATATTGTCGTCCATCAAGTTTGTTGGAAAGAATAAATATTGTGGCTTCTTTTATATATGTGCGTTTAAATTTACCAACTTTTAATTCCTTAAACTTCAGCGAAAGTGGGCCAAGATCTGCTCCAACAAACCAAGCTATGCTTCCATGGAAAGCTGTTTAATTTAGTGACACCCGACATGTTTTATAGTCCATTTATAGCGGGCAGTGAGAAGTTATCGCCTCAATAACAAGTAGGACGTGCCTTTAGCCATTCCGAGCTGTTTTTATGTGTGCTTTCGCGTAAATCCCGTCTACTTTTGTGCTGGCCGAAAAGAGTGCTCTTCCAGCGGATATTACGCGTAATATCTGCACCCCGGAGGATTATCCTGCATTAGGTCTGCGTGGGCCCTCGCAGCTGTTGATATTTCTTCATTGTCAGCTGCAAGGTAAGTAGGTGCTTTTAATAATCTTGGCCTCGGTTTTGACAAAATTGCAATAAGGGTACCAGTTTTCAGATTCAAAGTTCAAAAGATTTATGTAGTGTGGGTCATAATCATAAAAAAATGAAAAAAAATGTACAATAACAAATTGTTTAAGATATATTGCATAAAGTTTTAATCAACCATTCCCCTAAATAAATTTCATTCATGTTAAAATGAGTAGTAGATACTTAGACTTCAACAAACGTAACGCACTTTATAAGAAAAGTAGTTCTGTATGAAATCAGTCAAATGCAAAACTTTCGTTAAACTATTTGAAGATATTACTCAAACAGCACTGTAAAATATGTTTTGAAAACGTTAAACACTGTCCTGTTATTGTTTAAATATCTTGTCATGTTAAATATACTTTAAAATACTAAAATTCGGTTAATCTAATTGAAAATATTTGATGATACCTTTTTAATATCAGTTGCCTAAACTAAGTTTTTAACACAAACAAATCAATTTTTCAATTGATATTCTAACAACATATTCCATATTATGAACTCCAATGAGTGTAATGCATTTTTTTCCTGCATTAGTTTTGCATCTCTTTTTAAAATAACATTATTTGCATTTAAGTTAAAAGGCATTAATACATGCGCATATAATTATATTTGGCTCTCTAGGACCGATTTCAGAGTAAAAATCTTTGAACGTTTTAAAATTTGACACATATCTATGAGAGCCCCAGGTTACAGCTGACTTTCAGCAGATTTAAAGCAAAATAACATTCAAAAAGTTGACTTGCAATGGAGGGGTATAAAAAAAAACAATGATTTTCTGTTGAATATTTTTGCCTACTTTCAACTATCAAACATTGATAAAGATACAATTTTAAGAGAGTAGATAGAAATATAATTTTTGACGATAATATCTATTACAATATTTGCAAACTACAATGGAGTAATACCATTTGTTGCAATTGTGTGTGGTATATGTTCTTTTGTTAGGAAAATTCGTTATATGTGACGGGAAGTGGAAATGAATAGTTATTTCTGTTCAGAGTCCGGGTAACTCTACTCCATTTTTCAACTTCAGAGGATGCCATGAAAAATGCAGACTATTTTACTTACCATTGTCTAATTGAGGCAATATTCTTATTCAATTACACTGGTCATCAATGAAAATGCGAATTAGATGAAAGTACCCAATTCTGAATGATTTCGACGTGCTAAACACGAATATCACCTTAAAAAAATGAAAGTTAGCTCTTGTTTTTGAGTTACGGTCGTTTTTTCATTGCATAAGATACAGCGAAATGCAGGAGCGCACCAAACGTAAAATTAATTAAAGTCAATTTTGCTTACAGAAAACCTCCTGCTCATACTGATTTTATTTCATAATATCAACCTGGGGGTGGGAGGAAATGATATCTTTCAAGATTTTTGTAACCATATTAGCAGCTTAATAACCTTCTAAGCAATGTAATTGTTCTCATCTCAAGAGGTGCAGAATAAAAAGCAATAAATTCCTTGCATTTCGTACTTGGTTGTTTTCGAAGCAGAATATCAAAAATTAGTGTTAGTAATAAATCTATAACTGTAATGCCTTGTAAATGCATTAATAGAGCTAATAACTTCTGTTATATTTGGGGCAAAATGCAATTTTTTTTGCAAAAAAAAAAAAAAAAGAGCATCACTGCAAAGTAAAGAAAGCTTATCAGTATTTTGGTTACAAGAAAGGGGACCAGGATTAATTTCTGGGCTCCTCACTTATGTAGTTAAACTTGTGTAGCAAATTTTTCACTGGGCAAATTTCATCTGGGACAACAAATAGTGCCGTATTCTGGGAAGAAAACCAAATGTCATTTAATGGAACAAAACGGAATGTCATTTTAAGATTAAGAGGGAACCAACAAATCAGATTAATGACTTATTTCTGCATCATCTAATCAGTTAAATCAGGTGTTTTTTAGAAAGTGATAAAAGTTAAATAGCCTAACATTCCTTCAACTCGGCGTCCGGTCCAACACGACACTATTTACTAAAAAGCATCCACTATTTTTTATTTATATTTTTTTATAGTTTTAATGAGGATAATAACCATGCGTCTGCTGAATATGCTACAGCTTCTAAAAACAACCATGGAGAAATGTGAGGATTTTATTGATCTTTTTTTCCCTGCACCTCTTAAAGTGAGAACAATTAGGTTGCGTAGTGGGGTATAAAGCTGCGAGTGTGGTTGGAAAATCTTGTAAATTATCATTTCTTACATCCCCATGTTAAAAATATTTAATAAAACCTGTACGAGCAAAAATTAAGAGGGTTTCTGTAAACAAAATTGATTTTAATTAATTTTATGTTTGGTGCGTCCATGCATTTCGCCGCATCCTATGCAATGAAAAAAAAAAACGACCGTAACTCAAAAACAAGAGCTAACTTTTAATTTTTAAGGTGATATTCGAGTTTAGCACGTTGAAATCATTCAGAATTGGGTACTTTCATCCGATTCGCAGAATTTTTTTCAAATTTTGTTGTCCAGTGTTATTAGTTGAAAGCATATTTTTTAATAGAGATACATATTTGCATTTTTTTTTTCAAAGTAAACTTGAAACCATCTGTCTGGGAGTCCTTTGGTTATGATTTGTTTTAAATTCCTTTTATGTTTACTTAAAAAAATGCAATTTAAATGCATTTAAAATGTAATAAGGGTTAGTTTTTGGAGAAGTACTAGTTGCGCTTTGAGCCTAAGGTATAAATTATAAATCCGTTTTTTAAAAATCTTGAAATTAATCCTCTGAGGGATAAGTCGATTCGCTGAAGTGGAAACTTTTTTTCACTGCAAGAGCTAAAATTTAAATTTTTAGATAACAATTTTAATTTGTCAATTTTTTTAATTTATTTCTGTGTTGTGGAAGATTGTAATAGCTACCCCTCAATTCTTTGAATTTTTAAATTTATTGTGTAATTGAAAAATTTATAAATTAAAAAACAATCTTTGTTGCTGGAAAACATGAGGTCGAGTTTAAAAGTCTGTACCCCTCAGAGGGATTAAAAAAAGAAAGTAAGCTCAATTAATGAAATAATGTGATTTAAGTATCTATTTTGCTTCCATAACACTTTGGTCAAACTCTCATATCATAAACTCAGCAAAAAAAAATACTGATCAATCATCACGCAAACATAAACATTTCCTGATTACTCAACTAATTTACATGTTAATTATACCTCCAAATATAACAGACAAATCCGGTTTCCGCAACAACACTTTGTTTCAAGTTACTCGAACGTAGGTATTGAGTATCAATTATTCGGGAGTCCAATCAATCGAACCACGGATTTGGAAAACTTTCATTCTTTTCAGAAAGCAGCTCTTTCATTTCGTACTAAAAATTTGTTTTTTAATAATTCAAATAAATAGTTGGCAAAAAATACTCAATAGGATTGATTAAAATATAAAACAACAAAAAAAAAATAACTTGAAGAAGTTAGTATCTTTTGACATATTTTTTAAAAGTAATATTTTTTTGTGCTGAATTGCAGTTATTTACCTTAAACACGGATGAATATACTTTTCATCAAACATTATTTGTTGGCATATTATCAGAAAAAAAAATTGCCCTAAGCATACGTACTGCCTTAGAAAGGAATTCTCGAAGTTCGTTAGATTCCCGTTTTGATAAATGACACTGCTTCATGGAACGTGTCTAAGGATATATTTCGACTTACTCAGAACTTAAGTTTCGTTTTATATTTAAGTACACGAATTTGAAACGAAGGAATAACTATTCTTACATCAATATATTTTTGTAATGCATTAAATTACTCTTTAGAGTTTTAATAATAATAATTTATTATGACACACCAACAGATTTTCACCCAATTACAAGACAAGAGGAAGGTACAATTTACAACCACGTCTTACCAGGAATAAACCCTCCAGCTCTACAGACCAAAGCTATATAACCGTTACACAAGGACGGGATGTTTTATGCACCATTTCTAATTAAAAAAAAAATAAGCATACTTCCATTTTAAAGCAATTAAGTAATTTGAACAAATTGGAAATTAACTATGTATATAATTAATATATATATATTAAAGCCTATTATATTATGTCTTACAAAATTGTCCGCATCACACAATGAATTGTACCTTAGCAATGAGTTATGCAATGGAGTTAATGCAATATATTGCTAATGGATTAAAAATTGTCGTCGAATGTGTGCAAGTTTTTTCGAGTCAAAAATAACTTAGTAGGCTTACAAAATAACTGTCAAAGTTCAAGATGATAATTAAATAATGCACAATCATCAAATGCAAGAGTTTCATTTCCAAGATCGCGTCCACTTGAAAATGTCAGTCATTGAACGAATTTCATCTGCTAATCTTAAAGTAATCCCTCGTCAGAAAAACTCTAACGTAAGAAATACATTTAATTAGATCTTTAACATCCCTCTGAGCGACGTTGACCTAGCTCTTCAGACGCGCTCCTTTGAGCAACTCAAACAGGTGGCCAAAACACAGCTAATTGATTAGGTCGCCTGTAGCCACTGGAAATCAGCGAGAGAGAAACAAAGAAAATAAAAAATATCAGACATTTTATGGTGGTGTTAAGTCAGGTATCTCGGGGGAAAGCGGCTCCCCCCAACAGCTACCTGTTGTTTCACGTTCCCTCAGGCGTTGTTGGGCTCCCGAGATTTTCTCACCGTTAACAGGGATAAGATGCATGGGCCTGTGAAGGACTAATTTAATGTTTGCGAAAAACAATGTAGCGTTTATTGGATAAATGCTTTGTAAATGCAGTGTTTATGTTATAATTTTTTAGGAGATGTCAGAAAAGCCTTAAGGCTCTTTCGTGTATTTTATTTATGTTTAAAGGAGGAATATAAACTTTGAAAAAGCCGATTCAAGTGAACTTTTTCAGTTTGTTGTGATAAGTGTATTACTGTAGGAGCAGTTATCGAGGATAAGATAATTCAAAAATAAAGAAAACCCTACCAAGTAATCGAAAATTCCTTACTTTCTAAAATACAAAGAATATTTACAGACTTTTTTTTAAACTAACTATCAATAAGTGACTCAATAATTTGAATATATTTATAACTGTACTTTTTTCATCATTTTGGTTCATTTTCTATTAAATCGGAATACATAAGAAAAAAAATTAATAAAACGCATAAAAAAAACAAATATATGGGTTGATTTAATGTGTGCATTAAAGTGTGCAATGTGTGCAAATAATTTAAGGGCCGATCAAATCTGTAAATCCCCAAAACCTAATTGTGTTTTAACCATTATTTTTCTCTTTTGTTTCACTTTATAAAATGCCATCATAAATTTTTTGATACAATTGTAAATCAATCTTTTGTTCAGGATTTTACCGCTAAACATGCAAGAAATGGAAATAAATTAGTTAAATAATATTAAATAAATCTATTTTTAATATAAGTTCATCAATTATTTTAATAATGCTTCATAAAACCAAACAACAAATGAAAGCGTTTAATCAATCAGCTTTGATATACGACCCATCAAAAACCCTTGCCATAACACTAAATTCCCAATTGTTTTGGTTTTTACCTTATTTATGAAATTCTTTCTAGCATGCTTACTTGTGTGTATTTATGAATCCAATCTTATCAGATCATTTTTTATCACAGCTGATGTGATTAAAATCTAATACGCTGTCCCCTCTATCTTGACATCTTCCTAAGATCTGGTTATTAGCGATGCACAGGCGGTTTTAAAGAAGCTATTTAAAGCGTAAATCAACCTACATATGTTTTTCGCTGAAAGGGAGAAAGGAATCTGCCATACACGTGTGGAATTTTAAAAATTAAAGAGTTCAAACAAGGGTAGAATTTAAGATACAAAAATAAGAATTCCGAGATACAAAAATAAGAATTCCGTATAAAAACATTTTGGCCATTGTTTTAGATTGTGTGACACGGGTACTACTGATTATATTTTTTAAAAAGATTCTGTGCACAAGGGATTGAAAATAAAGAATGAAGATATGAGATTTTACTATCTTCCTTTTAAAGCTTCTTTTTGATACATTTTTATTCTGGGAAATTGTATTTACGATTTTTATAAGAATAAGAACTGAATGATACGTTGTTCGACTAATTATTTATTTATTAAAAAAATAATAATAAAAGACCTTTGCACCATATCCACCGACATTGAGTACTACAAATTGTGTGTTTTAGTAATTTCCGAATCAGTTTGGTTACAGAAAAGCTGTTTTCTACAAATTACATTCTCTCCACAAATTCCAATTACACCTTCTCCACAAATGTTACATGGTATTCACGAGGTTTCATTGATTTTTTTCAATTTTGGAGCTACGAAATGTATACTGAAGGTGTTTAAAACTATATATTTTGAGTTATTACTCCATCATTTTAAAAATAAGAAAATGCAATAATGAAATAAGATTATTGTGTTAGACAATTCTACGTAAGCTTATAATATTGAATTTTCTCATAACATGTCATTTAACTTTTCTCTGTAGATATGGAATAGGAAGGAACCTTACATATATCATGAATGGTTTAATTTTAAATTTTGTAAAATACCTATAAATTAGAAGATATTAGACCTGTTTTAAAGGTTTATGTACGAAATGGATTTTTTTTCCTTCATACACCATTTTATTTTCTGAAAATCCTTATTGAAACTGCAATTTATCACGCACCATACAGTAATCTGGGCAAGATATCACTGAAATCTGTCAAAGCAGGGATTTAAGAGGCGACTATGCATCTAAGTTGATTGTTTTACATACTACCTTTAAAACTCGTTTTACGTAAGCCCCATTAAGAAAATAATTACGTAATCTATCTTGGAAAAAATGCATTCCATAAACTTTGAAAGAACCAATATTTTACAACTGGAATAAAAACCTCCCATGCAACCTCAACTGACCCGCTCGCCTTGTTAAACAGAGGTGTTTCCCATTAGTCGACGAAACAAGCAACATTTAATTAGGCAAAAAGCCGCCTAGCTATCGGGGTTTTCGCCGCCAAGATTCCGATTCTTCGCCAAATGTGTTCCAACATTCGAAAATTCAAATCAGTTACGATGCCATTCAATTAAAATGTAACATATAATATGTTTTATTTTATTAATATGTTAAACATTTTGTTATAGTCTTAGAGTAGACACTAAGCAACGATGAATTAACTTCTTGCAACCTTCCGTTCCCATTTGGAGAAAAATTTTAAAACCTCGCCACAAACAATTAACACGTTAATTAGTTCCGAAATTGACCTGGTACCATAGAAGAAGATACAGATATCAGTTTTCATCTTTTGATTACAGGTATCAGTAATTTATTTCTATAAAAAATGAAGTTGAACGATTGCCAATACGATATTCGAGTTCTTAAAAAAATATTTAATTTTTTTCAAACTTTTCAAAAAGTTCTTTCAGTAATTAATTTTAAAGTCGTTTTGAAACAAAAACAATGATAAAATAATCTGTTAACTACAAATAAGTGATATGACCTTTTTTCTTGCATTTATAGCACGAAAAATGCGTATTTTTAGAGTTTAAGGAGGCTTAAGAGGTTTCAACATCCACCGAGAGCTCAGGTTCATTGTAATCTGTGCTTCAAAATCGGTAGCGAGAGCCGTGTAGATGGTGCCACAAAAAAATGGCTCTCAGTTCTGGAGAATATGCCGAGTCTACAAAGGCTTGACCGCCAATATTGCAGCCCCATTAGAGGAAAAAAAAAGAGTTTAAGGAATGTTCCAAATAACTACTAAACATAATTTTTTTTTAAACTTCTTTGCAAAACATACTTTTTAGCATATATTTGTATGACAAGTATGTTTAAATTAAGATTATACGTGTAGGATTTTGCTTGGGTCTTAAGAGGTTATAAACAGCTTTCAGCATAACTGGAGTGGTTATGGTGGTGCTTTTTCGCAATTTAAATGTGAAGGATTTAATAAATATAAGCTCAAGTGTACACAAGTCATTCATACGCAGCCCTATTTAACAAAACACTGTTTTTAATTTAATATAAAATTATAATTGTCGGACGCTTGAAAGCTACGTGACTTATGTGGCTTCAGACAATCAGAAACGCTGAAAGTAATTGCGGTGGTGTGCTTGTTTTGTGCCGGGGCTGCCTCAGGTTGCGTCCCGTGGCTTTGGTAGAGATAGTTGAGTAACGCTAGAGTTACGTGATGCCCTGGAGCAGTCACACGGAAACTAGCCAGATTGTATAGATGAGCATTCCTGCATTGGCAGTATCTTCATATTAGTCTTGCATGTTTGTTTGAGGGAGCAAACAAATAGGAATTGCGCAGCAGTTCCCGGGGGTTGGCGAGCAGGGGGCTTTGCACCCTAGCTTAATATTATTTTTCAAATGACACTTCTTTGTTAAGACGAACATTCGCTACCATTTAAGTAAAATATAAATAATATAGAGACATGGATAATTGGCGACGAATTGAATCGTTGGCGACCATCCCGATAACTAGTGTTTTCCCAATTAAGCCAAAGAAGAAATAAATTACTTATGAGATGAAAGACGAGATATATTTGGGCACACAATCGATACAAAAGGGAAGCCGCCAAGCGTATACTGCGCCAACCGTTGTAAGACAAAGACCACATTGGCTATCTTTTTCTAGGATATTTTCAATAATAATAATAACTCATTCATACCGAAACGTAATTTTTTCTGTGCTTTTGTGTCTTGGTTTTATACATTACCAGTATTATAATTTTTTTTTCAAAGTACGGTTGTATATTTTTTTATGATATGTGTTGTTAAAGATTGCAAGCGGAAATACATATTATTTTCTTTGACGTTTTCGTATTTTTTTTAGTACCAAATGGTAAAATATAGGTCAATATTCATATGCTTTTTAAGTAAAAAAAAGTAAGCAGCGTTATTAGTTCATTAAAAAAGTTATTAAAAATAGATACCCTTCTTGACCATATTTTTTACACAGTTGAGGTCATTATGAGAGTTACCCATTACACAAAATAATGAAGCTTACACAAAATAATGATGTTTTGCAGAGCAAATTGCAATGAAGGTCACTGTTAAGTTTCGATGGATTGAGTATGAAAATACTACTTTTTATTACTAGCGTGTATAAACTTTTAAAAAAAAAAAAGACATGCATTACTGAAAGAAGAAATATCGAAAATGATTAATTTTCAAAGCAGTAATTATTTTTGAAGCTGCAAATTAGCAAGCATTAAAAATATTTATTGCATTTTAAATAAGAAATTAATGAAAAAAAAAGCAAATTTTGGCAAATTTTGTTTTTGGCATTTTTTTTTTCAAAAGAGTTGGCCGATTTGTTTCGTAGAAGAATAAATATTGTGTGAAAATGGTTCTAGGTAATAGGTACTGCTACAAGCCTAAAAGTAAACATAAGTAAGCATAAAAGTTATAGAAAATATTTTTTAAAAAAAATTTGGTTCGTTTCTTTCTACACTCTTAAAACAAAAGAGTGAAATCCACTCCAGTTGGAGAAGTGCATTTTCGACACCCTAAAGGCATGCATATTTACTCAGACTGAGTTAAAATCACTCGTTTGGAGTGATCCTGTCGGAGGTTTAACACTAACACACAAAGGATCCACCCCAAAAGGAGAAGTGCATTTTCCAGTCTGGAGGAGTGAAATCCACTCAGACTGAGTAAAATTAGGAGTGTTTGTTTTAAGAGTGTATGAAAGTGGGTGACGGGTGGACAGAGAGACGGGCCAACGGACTTTCCACTTTTAAACCCAGTGTGGAAGCTAACAAAGGTTTGTAACAAAATCTGTGACTTAAAACCTGCTTCCACACAACATTTGTGACGAACAGGTAAAAAGGCACCAAAGACAGCATTAATTCTATTGTAAATATTTGAACGCTAAATTTGGTTAGTTTCATTTATTTTATTTCAAAAATTCAATAATTTGTAGGTACTTACCGTTTATAAAATTAATTTGTATTTCAAAAAATAAATGTGCAATATTCCTCACTTTTAAATAGAATGAAAGCATTTCATATCGAAATTCAAAAGAATCCCGGAGTGAAATATATTTGACGTCATTTCAAACTGATCGATGTTGCAAAAATAAATTTATTTTAATTTATTGTCTAAAAGAATTAAAGTTTCTCGAGCGATTGTTGGAAATGATAATGGCGATTTAATTCTAATAAAAAATGGCTTCCTATGCTTTTTAAATGAGCATTAAACTTTGCAGTTTCTTTTATTAATTGAAGTACCTCGAATTCGAATTCTTTTCCGAAATTGTCAATGTATTCTAATTTCGAAGCGCTGAATTTTTTGACGTATCACACTTGTCTGTACCTTTTGTAATTTGGGCTATGAAAGTGTGTGACGGACGGGCAGACGGACTGAACGATTGTACTACCTTCCACTTTTTACGTTATGAACGTTGCGTGGTAGCTAAAGGCAAACCTTCCGCAACTACAACAAAACAAGAAGTTCCAGAAGATGTCAGCAAGATCAGTTTTGCGACGGCTTCAGCACATAAGACACAGCAGGAAATCCAAGAGAGTGTCCATCTTATCACCTCGCGTCTGGAATAATAAAATAGAATGATAGAACAAAAGTAAATTTAAAAAAAAACAAAATGGCGCGAAAGAGAAAGAGTTTCTGGCCAGGCAACTTCAACGGTGAAAGAAAGAAGTCACCCTGCTGTTTCTGTTTACGACTGATGGGGAAATAAACACGGATTTAATTGTGAGAAAATGATCTTTTCGAACTTTCTGCTATTGATGGTTCTGGATGCATTTTTGGAACGCGCTGGACCGAAACTGGGATTGCTATCATAAATGTAGAATTGGGAAGTTTAATGAAATGTTTTTTTTTTCACACGGAAATTTAACAGGAAAAGTATCGCTATCGATACTAAACGAAAAGTTATTAGTTTTTCGCTTTCCGTCAGCTTTCGATAAGTTTATATTTATTTATCAGTGACATATATATTTTTAAAGAGTAAAATAACATAAGAACAACCGAAAAATGTTATTACTAAAAAAGTTTAACACTTTGAGACCTACTGTTTCATTTGGCAACATAGTTTTATTCCCCTTTTTTATGACTTACTTTATGAAATATTGTTGATTTTCGGCAACACGTTAGCCGTTTGCCATATATTTTAAGCTATATCGATGTTTTAGAATGGCAGATTTTACTATTTAAAGAAAAATATTTTGCCTACTTAAAATTATATACAATCTCCATAAATTGAATACAGCAATTCTCATAATGCTAAGTCTATGGTTCTCAATCTTTTGACATATCATATAATTAAGTCCAACCAAAATACTTTTTTAAAAGATATTTTCCCTTAACATATCAACATCAAAGATCGAAATATATTTTATCGAATGACAATAAGTCGTATATAATGGGGTTGAAGTCACTTTAAATGCTATACCTTGTACAAGGACAACTTTCACGTCTACCGATTGGATGTTATTATGGTCATCAATCAACCAACCAATGAGTTCATAGATAAACACAGTACCAATCCACGTGGACACGGACCAAAGAATGAAGTCTTAAGATCTTAATACAATGCAAATGATATTTCATTGTATTCCTTAATTATTCATACTGTAACTTTAAACTGCAGCGTCGAGTTTCCTTAATGCTTGAAATGTGCCATCAAAATAAAGTTGACGGGCAGAACAGAACTATTTTGAATAGAAATCTCCATTTGATGTTCCGAGGACTTCCTATTAAATAAAGGGTCTGGCTCCTAACTGGTAATATAGAAATTTATCTACATTATAATTTTCTTGCCTAATGACTGTAACGGGTTAGGTCTAAGGCGATAAAACCGCCTTCAGTCATCAAGTCACGGTCTTTAAGCCCAACTTTTTCTTTCGAAACTTTTTTCCAGGGTCTTCATCGTCTGCGGGGTATAGTTCCATTCCATTACCACTTTAGAGGAAACACGATCCTGGCTTTGTTTGTGGTTCTTGAGGGAGATATGCTTTCTTTCCCTTTAGAATTTTTTTCTGCATGTGCAAGTGTTGTTGAAGGCGGGGCAACAGCAACGGAGTTTCGGTTGAGGTGGCAGGGCAATTACGGTGGTGGTAGGTTTATTTGTTGCTACATGCGCTTTCGCCTTCTTCTGTAGAGTCCGTTTGCCATCTGCTAAGTAAACTCGAGGTGTTGGTTGGACACAGCTGCAACTTAAACCCTTCTGATCACTATAAAACGTGGATGGATGTTATAGCATCTCGCAAAAAGTACTGCCTCCTTCTTTGCTGAGTATCTTCAAACCACAATAAAGGAGGAATTTTCACGTAATTCCTTTGATTTTGTGGTTAAATTTACATACAGTTACTCCTTAAAGACATCGGCAACACTTTTTGGGAGCTTAGCGTGTTCCCGATTCCGTTTTTATAATTTCCGCTAACCAAGTCATGTTTTTAATTTATTATTTTTGGTGATCATTAGCTACATATTTCATCATGAAAAATAACTTTTCGTTTACTCACTGTGCCAGCTTAGAAAAATTTAAATTTTACATTCCTTAGCATGTACGCATAATAACAATTTTTACTTTCGTTTAAATACATTCAAACTTACAAATCGTCACATTATTTTGTAGAATTCTGTTTTTAATAAGCAAACTAAACCAACAAAACAGTTAATGAATCTGGATCAATCCTTTACATAAACCCAACTTCTTCAAAATACTTATTCAAGAAAAAAAGTCAATGTTGATAATACAAATGGCAAACTCAATAATTTCAAAAATGTTCGCTACAATCTTTTCACACCAGTCAGAAAACTGTCAATTCGTGTATCGAGGAGGAGGGATCAGTCTCCCCTTGATGATCAGAGCTGTAGGTCTCGAGCTGTCTGGCCCTAATGGTGGCTGGATGTTGGCCGTGAAACACTTTACCTACATTTCGGTTCATGGCTGACCGGTTGTTGATGGTGTCCCGGATACTTCAGCCAGGTGCATGGTTTCGTGAGATATGACGCTCTCATGAGAAATCGAGGAATGGAGCGAAATCTCTCATACATTGGAAGAGTATTATTATTTTGAAAATTTAATTTTAAAAGTTTCGATTTTTATCTTCACCACTATTTTTAGAACGTAAAAAGTGGAAGGTTTTATAATCGTTCAGTCCGTCTGTCTTTTCGTCTGTCCGTCTGTCACCTACTGTCACAGAACGAACCAAACGTCGCACAAACAAGTGGGATTCATCATTTTAAAGCACAAAATCAGAATAGGTTACATCCCAAATTTAATTTTAAAAAATCAAATTAGAAGTATATTTAAAATTTAAATAACTGAAAATTTAGTCTACATTAAAATTTATTTTCATTCAATATTTTCACTGCTGCCATTTCGTCAAAAGTACGAGAAACTTTACTTAAAATTAAAATAAAACCTTTGAAAGAATATTTGTTTATGTGCTATAATTCGGTTAGGTTTATTGTAATATTACAGTAGAGTTCTATTGATGTCGTCCCTGTTGATGAAGTCCCTGTTAGGTGAATTTCTTTCTAAGGTGTATAAATAGTGTGTTTCCTGTGAACATAAATATTGTGTGGAAGCGGTTTAAGTGACAGATTCTGTAACAAACCTACTTGTTCTAATTTAATGGAGATAAAAGTTTAGTATAGAGTCCTAAAATGCTTACTTTCATAAGTGTTTGAGGATGAGTGAATATTTTTCTGCAAACTTATACACTTGTGACAATATGGTAAATGGTCATAGTTCTTCTATAATTTTTAATTTCAAGTAAGAGAATCGGATAGTGTAAAATAAATCGAAGAATTTCTTCTTATCTTGCAGGATAAAAAAACACGTTTGGGTAAGTAGATATAGTTGGCGAAGAACTAAAAAAAATATTCAGGGGAGAATCATTAAAATTAGCGAAGGTACATAAAAAAGGTACATTAATTCTTTTCACTAACATACATACATAAGAACTAGTTAATTTTATAATTATTATGTAAATCACACACCTGCAATTATTCCACATGCTTTATTGGAATTTTCTTATGGACATTGTTATCGTCTTTTTATTTCATAACAACCAAATAAACTCCCATTCAAACGCGTTCCACTTCCTATTCTTTTGAGATGCAAAAAAAATTTAATCAACAAATGTAAAAAAAAATTTAAGTCCGTTGGAGAACTTTCCTCTGCTCTCTTCCTTTTGACATTCTACTCTAAGGATAACCTTAAAGGGAAATTTTTCGGTAGACTTAAACCGTTTTTACATTTATTGATTTAACTAACACAGCTCCAAAAGCATGCCACTTGTACTTCTTACTTTTCAAAAGAGTCAAACGAGTCCTTGTTATGGTAATCATCCACCTATTATTTTATATGCGCTGAAAAATGGCTTGTTTCCCATCGGGTTAGCATAGGAGATAGGTCACTTTTCATCAAACGGGGGCAATATGGTCAACAAAAGATGAACGAAAGTGAATTAAGAAGTTTTCGGCTTTTGTTACGAGATGAAGTTTCTTTCTTCATAGTCTTCATAAAAACCGGTGTTGGCAGTTCGAAACGTAAAAAAAATTAAATGCAAATTTATACCTTATAACCTTAATCGAAAACCATTGTGTTGGTCAGTAACGTTTTTATATACTATTATTTCGACATATATATGTTCAGTACATTATCTTATGCTTGTGGTCAAATTATAATAATTTTGATTAGTACACACCTTTATTACGATATTCTCTAATGAATAAACTAGGTGAATAATTGATTTGTCTACAAAATATTTCATTTAATATTTCAATCAATTTTTCCATTTAATGTTTAAATCAGTTTTTGAAGGTTCGGGTTTTTTTAATGTTTTTATTACGTACTGATATTGCCAGAATTTAGTTACTTGGAGTTCCAAAAATTCGAATTTGATTGAGCAGAACATAAAAAACTTTATATTACCTTATACATAGACCATAACAAGTTTCTTCAATTTATTTATTGAATTTTAGGATAACATGCCACAAGAAAACAATTTAAATGCGTTATGTTTGTGATAATAATGCTTTGTTCGGTAAGATATTTAAAAACTGATAACTCTTTGACATTAGACCACAATCGGGAATATGTGTTTTACATTGTGTCAATTATTTATTTTGCTACTTTCAGGCATTCTTGCACTTTATGTAAGGCGGCTATGAAAACTATTGATAAACTGTTTTATCTAGAAAGACAGAAATGTGTACTTATGAGATTAGTTTCATTCATTTTTAGAAACACCACATTTAATCCTATCATATAAGAATACTAACAAATTATTTGAATCATTATTAATTTTCATTAGAAGCATTACACAAATAATTATTATCAAGCATAAAATCTTTTCGTTTTGTAACTTCATGGATCCGTTCCGCAAACAACCGTTGTACCCCGTAGAGCACAGTTGATACGACCGGAAACATGCTTTTCGAATAAAAATTAAAACAATCCACCCTCATCTAATGAGCAAATGCATTTACCCAAACTACATACCGTGAAAGTCAAAATCAAACAGCAGTTCTTCTGCTACTTCGTAATGGACACACGTCTGATACGATGCATCTTCTTGGCAAAAGGGTTTTAACTGTGTATTGGTTCTGTTTCACATCTGTAGTTTATGTTGTTTTAACGGAGTACTTGGTGTGTTATGTTGTTTTTTTGTCAAAAAATGTGACGGTTCGCCACAGGCCCAACCTCAAAATAGCATCCACGCTAGATGGCGCTGAATTACTACCAATCATTTAGATTCTAATAGTTATTCGAGTATAAATATGTTCCTTATGTGCAGTTTGTGTTGTTTTAACGGAGTACTTGGTTTAATATGTTGTCTTAGACAGCAAATGTGACGGTTCACCACAGGCCCAACCTCAAAATAGCATCCACGCTAGATGGCGCTGAATAACTACTACGATACTACCAGTCATTTAGATTCTAATAGTAATTGTAGTATAAAAGCTAAAGCAACTCTTCTCCCCCTTGAGGATCTATATGGTGGACTATAGGTTGCCGAGGCAGGAGCTATGGGCTCACATGCAAGAGGTGCCAAGATCTAAACCGGGTCACTCAGTACACTCTTAAACAAAAGAGTGAAATCAACTCCTGTAGGAGAAGTGCATTTTTGACACTGGAAAGGAGTGAATATTAACTCAGACTGAGTTAAAATCACTCGTTTGTAGTGATCCTGTCGGAGGTTTAACACACAAAGGATCCACTCCTCTAGGATAAGTGCATTTTCTAGACTGGAGGAGGGAAAATTAATTCTATATAAGTTAAAATCACTCGTTCGTTTTAAGAGTGTACCTCTTCACAAGTCTTATCTAGTCAAATTAGGGCTGAAACTATCAGTTTTCGTAGGAGTTGCAAAATTTAACCAATCAACGACAACTTGTGCGCGCATGAAAATGTGTGTTAAATTTTAAGTTTTTAAATTCGTCTTTCTTGTAACTTATTTACCATAAATAAATTCTTCAGGACAATGTGGTCTTAAGTTATCTTATGCCCTGTTTATTTAGATAAATTTAAGCAGAAAGCTCAGTTTCATGTGGCAAATTTTCTTGCCAATATTTTTTAAAGGGTTGATATTTGGCAAATTTAATCATAAAAACCTCATGTCGCACACTCAGTAAACTGGATTTTTTTTTGAAGTTATACTTGATCTGTGTTGCTTAAAAAGGTATATATTTTAGAGGAAAATTGTTTTGATTCAGTACTAAAACTTAGCAAATAAAATTTTCTCAGTTTTGATGTTGGTAGGTTGATTTACACAAGACAAGAAAACATATTCGCGTGCAAGGTTTTGTTAAATTGCATTTATTTTGTTTCATATTGTCGTTCAGGTTTTATGCTTCATCGGTTTTTGAGAACTTCAATTTTTTATGTATAGTTTTTGCTTTAACTGGACATCAGATATTGAGAACAGATAGTACAAATAAGATACTTTAGAAAATATTTACTAATTGTGTATCAAATCAAGCATTCCACATCATACACATATAAATAACTTCGTTATCTGTGCAAAATTTACAAAAGCTATCCTTGAAAGACTACACTCTTAAAACAAAAGAGTGAAATCCACACTCATGTAGAAGAAGTGCATTTGCGATACTGGAAAGGAATGGATATTAACTTAGACTGAGTTAAAATCATTCGCTTGGAGTTATCCTGTCGCAGGTTTAACATACAAAGTATCCACTCCTATAGTGCATTTGTTATAAGAAGTGCATTTTCGACACAGGAGAAGTGAAAATTAACTCAGACTGAGTTAAAATCGCTCGTTTGTTTTAAAAGTGTATGAAATTAAAAAAAAAAACGTCCCTTCTCCTTAAAATCAAGTAACATTTATAAATAACCAGACAGTTTTTAGGTTTCACATCTTCTTCAGCCACCTTATGTACTTGGAGAGATCCAGACCCATCCTTTCCCTCTCACGGTACAAGCCATCCTGTGGGCAGTCTTCCATTGAAAGAATCGCGTGAGAAAGTCCCACAGCACAGCATTGCATCTCTCTCTGATGATACATTGTGATTAAAAGGGGGCTTCGAAAAGTGAATTACAGGCAGGTGATTGTTGGTTCGAAATCATAAAAAAGGATTTAGTTTGATGAGCTTTTGTGTGTGAGGGAGATTAGAATAAGGTAAAGGATGTTTCGCTCGAAATGAGAGTGAAGCCTTGTGGAAGTTGGAAAATTAGTTGTGGTACGCTAAAATGAACAGTACTAAGGGCTCTCGATGAGATATACACTCTTAAAATGAACGAGCGATTTTAACTCAGTCTGAGTTAATTTCACTCCTCCGGTCTGGAAAATGCACTTACCCGGAAGGAGCAGATTCTTTGTGTGTTAAGCCTCCGACAGGATCAATCCAAACGAGTGATTTTTAACTCAGTCTGAGTTAATATTCAATCCTTTCCAGTGTCGAAAATGCACATTTCCAACTGTAGTGGATTTCACTCTTTGGTTTTAAGAGTGTATCTCTTTACGAAGCTTCTAGTTTTATTCCATATGAATTGAATTTGTAGGATAGGGTAGGTGCATACATAAATTCCGGCTTGAGTGCTTGATCAGAGACCCGCTTAGAAGCCTTCGTCAAAAAAGACAGACACATAAAGAATTTTTACTGTAACAAAGAAAGTACACCCAGTGCGAAGGCGGGAATCGAACACGCACCCGTTACAGTGCGCAGACTGCTAGCGTAATGGTCCAAACCACTCGGCCATATCTGGGCCCCCAAGAAACGGTAATTCCATAAATTAAAAAACAAACAAACAAAAAAACACGCTAAGTTGTGGATTGATTTGATCTTAATTAATTTAAGACTTAGATTTATTTTTGTACTTAATAGTACAAGCCGTAAATTACCATTTGTCAAATAATTTTTTTTTTTTTTTGGTGTTTCATGGCTTAACTTGTGAAAGTGGTTTCTGCACTTTGATGCACACAGTAACTGCTTCTATTTTATTTCAATTCTTCCATGGTTGAGATACATTTTGTACAAAATTTTGAGTTTTTTTTTACTGAATTTTACATAGAAATAGTATCTTTAATTTCGATTTTTATTTATTGCAGTGTAATTTGAAAAATTGTTTGCTTGTAAAATTGGCTGCAATTTTTTAAAGTTATTATTTTAAAAGTTAGATTCATCCTTTTTTGTTCCTTAAATAAATACTTAGTGAAAGAAAATAGTATAAGAATACTATACTCTTACTGAAAACTTGTTTGTAACAACACATCAGAAACCAAACTTTTAACAAATATATAAATCCGTAATATTTATAAATTCTTAATAATTATATTTTAAATTACTGATTAAATACTTTAAGAGTGAAAAGTCAAATGTAGAACAATCAATTTGTAATAATTTAAAACTGAAAATTTAAATTAACACATCAGAAACCAAATGTGTTTTTTTTTTTTGTTAAAACATATGAATAAATAAAACTCATAATGCCAAATAGCTGTATTTTCATTATTGATAAAATACATTTAGGGTTAAATGTTAATTGTAGGGCAACCAGTTCCTTCTATTCTAATGTATAAAGTTTCACGTTTTTCATTACCCAATTCTTTTCCTTATTTCCTTGACATCATTCCTGAAGAGTCAAACAATTGGCTAAATATATAAGTAACTTTTTCCTTTGCGATTTATCACATACAATTTCTTTCATGTTGAAAAATCTTACTCTTCTACATTATTTAATTATTTCACAAAATGTTATTTTACTCTGTGTATGTTTTCGTGTTTGGTTGTTTATATAACACTTAAGACGAATTGTTTGATAGATATAAATCGAAAATGCTTGAAAGGGAAAAAAAATTATCTTGAAAACAACATTTGTGAAACACTTGCTCAAAAGTTATAATAGATGTTTTATTGGGAGTCAATTTAGTTTCTTTAAAAGTTATTTTAATTATAATATGCATTTGATTTAAAGAAAACCCACCAATGCATTTGTAAGGATCAGCTTTCAAACTTTAAACACCAAGCAATTATCACTCTTCCACACTTTTTAGTTTTAGATATCAAATCAATATTTTTAGATAACAAATCAACAGTTTGCATTATTTTTTTAATCGTATTAATTTGGCAAATGTGTATTTTTTCTTCATTAAATTTTGTTAATTTTTCCTCCTTTACAGCAGACAAATTACTATGTTTTGGCTAACAAAATTGTAATTAAATTATCAAACACAATGTGCACAACAGTATATTAAACAAAACCCTAAACTGTGCAATCCAATTTAGAGTAATATTACATTATAATTATTTATCGCAAGAAACTCGGGTATAAACTAAATTAAAAAGACAATTGCCGCTGTATTCTTTTTTATTAAATTATATTTTTTATGTCGATTTAACTAAAAGATTAAGTCTAGTTTCGGAAGTTTTATAATTGAAAAACAATTTATATGATGTAGGCCACGATTACATTTTTGAAATGAAAATGTAATTTCATTTGGTGTGAATTTAAGATAAACTTATGAATATGCAATTAAACACGATTTAAAATTACTTATCAAAATAAATATTATAATATGTAAGTAGGATAATATTTTGTATGATCTCGATTCAACTTGTGATTCACAAGTTGTAACTTGCTCCATTGATGGACACGTTTTTCAACAAATGTAGGTTCAATGAACCTAATTTTCTATTGTAACGTACATTTAAAGCAAAAATTGAAAGTTTAAACCAGGAAAGAAATATAGGTCAACTGCTTTGTATTCTTGGGTTAGAAAATTAGTAGTGAACTTTGACACACATTATAACAAAATTGTTTAAGAAAACCACCTAATTCTTCATGTCTAAACTAAATGATGTAGATTGTTATCGTCTTCCTTTAAATATAAAGGGTAAAATATACTATTAGTAAGTATTATATCCGTTTAAGTTTTGGCATAACAGCAATATACATGTACAAAAGTAGATTCATGTTTCTTTCATAAGGAAATAATGCTTTTACAATTTTAAATCACATTTATAGATATAATTGTAGTTGAGTTTAGATCTAACGCTGCCATACCTTGAAACAAAATAAAAAACACAGTATAAATATATAGGTAACGTATACATAAACTGGATACTTTTCTTACATTTTAGTAACAATTTAAACTTCCATTTTATTTTTTAATTAAACTCAAGCTTTATTTTAAAAAACATCATTGACCCATTTTAAAAGTTTTCAAAAAACAGCTCGCATTTATTTTATTATTTTAGGTTTACGTACAAGCATTGCATTAAAAAATGTTTTTTGGTGTTTAAAATGAAACCGTGAGTAATTGAAAATCAGCAAATAAAGACTATTAACTATTCTTTGTTTTCTATGACAAAGATTATATTTATAAGTCATGAACTCTTAGACAATACTAACTAAACAGTCATAATGTTAAATAAATTAGTAATTTTATAGTCATTAGGATGAAAAAAATTGAACTTTCTCTTAATTAATTTTAAAGTCGAATTTTGAAATCGAAACACCTGTCCATTTGATGAAAGTACAATAATTCTATTCAAAACTGTTTAAAAAAATTGTAAATCACAGTATATTTCGCACTTTACATACATCATATACTTTTTACAACACAGTGTTGTAAAGTTTGTTTTACAGCAAATTGATATTTTCAAGACCTCACAGATTCACATGAATAACTTACTCAGATATCGTTTAACCCTTTCTCTACGAAGGATTTTTATTCCTCGTAATATTTGATAGGAATAACATTATCGAATCCTTAGTTGTTCGGGTGATTTGGGGCGCTTCAGTAAGGAAATTGTTAAACCAGAGAAGATGGTAAATCATTGTCAACACCAATTCATTGTTAATGAAGTAAATACTTTCGCTGGTACCACATAATACATTTTACACCATACGTAAATTCCCAGCATATAGTGGCAGCAGCACTTTTGCCATCACACTGTAATTATAAATTATTAGTTTTCTGTTAGTGAAAGTTTATAAAAGTGTATGAAAATGAAAATTGCATTTAAGTTTAAAGTTACGTAAAGTTCAAATAAGATAGCAATAGCTTGTGAAATTGTATTCACTGACAAAACTATGAATAAGAATAGAATGAAATGAAAGAAGGCTGGTAGACGTAGGCGTTTTTACACATCGTATTCGTTTGTGAAAAACGCCTTGAACGCATTTTTTTTCTTTCAAAGAATGCTTTTCAAACTCTTCTTCCAAAGAGATAAATGTCTTTGAACGGAAATTTACCACTGAGCTGCAAAAATGCGAGGAATTTCTTTTCATTGTCACGATAAACAATGGCCATCCACGTGTTTGCTTTCAAAGGGATGATAAATGGAGAAACACGAGCATTTTTTTTAGATTATAAAGCGATTACTTAAATAGCAATTTACGGAGCATACTGGGTTTTGAATTGTATTCAGGTTTATACTTAGAAAGTTTTGTGAATAAATTCAAAACAAAAAATATAAAATATTTTACAAAAAATAGTAAATATTTTACAAAAAATCAAATATTTTACAAAAAATAAGTATTTCACAAAAAATATGAAAAATTTAACAGTATCAGTTAGCACTTCATTATTGAAATGCTTCCGTATAAAAAAATAAAATTAAAAATAATTTTTAACCTCTACGTAGTGGAGAATAGGTAATTCAAGAAATCTTGAAAGGTCTTTACTTATAACAAAATAAAATCATACAAGTCAAGTTTCGAATGGTAATTAAAGCTAGCTGCAATCATACGAAAATTTATATATTGCTGCTATTGGGTGATATTTCCAAACTAAAAACCGACTACATAATCATAATGCCGCAAAAATGTTGGTGATACCATACATTCCTTGTAACTACAGAGAAGTGACAAATCGATTATATCCTAATAATAGTGATAATTTTTAGCCTACTTTTCTTTTTTTTTTAATTCGAAGAATTAAAAAAAATAAAAAAGTAGGTATTGACTTGCGGTCGATGTCCGTCCGTCTGTCTGTCTGTCTGTCCGTCCGTCCGTCTGTCCGTACCCCCCTTCCAAAATCGGTTCTATCCATCCGATATTAAAAATTCTTTTTTTGTTAGAAAGCTATGACATCAGAGACCCGACTTTCATACTTTTTGTCCGTCTGTCTGTACGAACGGACGGACATAAATCTCCTATTTGTCGACGAATTTCCCATTGAATTAGCATTGAAATTCGATTTCGAGTCATTTAAATCGCTGAATTTAACTACAAATGCTACGGAAAAGTGATATACGTCAAAAAATTCAGCGTATCCAAATGAGAATATATTGAAAATTTCAGAAAAGAATTCGAATTCTAAGTACTTCAATTACTTAAAAACTTTAACATTTAATGCTCATTTAAAAAGCATAGGAAGCCATTTTATTATAAATAAATCACCATTGCCATGGCAACAATCGCTTGAGAAACTTTAATTCTTTTAGACAATGAATTAAAATAAATTTATTTTTGCGACATCGATCAGTTTGAAATGACGTCAAATATATTTCACTTCAAGATTCTGTATGTAGGTAAGCAATGTTTTCATTCTATTCAAAAGAGAAAAATATTACATATTTATTCTTTGAAATATAATTTTTTGCAAACGTTTTAAATAATAATTATTTAATTCTCGAAATAAAATAAATGAAACTAGCTGAATTTAGCTGGTAAATGTTTAATATAGAATTAATGCTGTGTTTGGCGCCTTTTTACCTGTTAAACACAACTGTTGTTTGGAAGCAGGTTAAGTGACAGATTCTGTTACAAACCTACTTGTTTATTTACATTTATTATTTTAAGTGCATTTTGGAATAGTTTTATGGTTTTTTTTCTACGAAAAATTAAATATTTATTTATAACTGCAAATAAATCATGCGGACGATAAGTAATATTTATTTTATTGGTGATAGAAAATAAATGAAAATAATGGCTTTACGAAGTTGAAATTATAGCTAGATGCTGTGGTTAGTGAAATTTATTCTTTTGTATATAAATTTAATGTAGAAACGGTTGTTGATGTCACTTACTGTAACGATCCTAGTTTTTTCAAGATAAGAATTTTAGCAAGTATTTAAGTAACAGGAAAGTAGGCTATTTTAGTTCTTTTAGAACTTCTTGTTTTCTATATATCTTGTTTTATTGTCTGCCGGTGAACCTCAATACCAGAGTATCCATGTAGGTACATGATAGTTAAACGGTAATCAATACTAAAGAGTATTAACATGTCGTGAAAAGGCAAGTTGATTCGTGAAATTCTTTTAAATCTTATAAGTATCCTATTAGATTATATCAAATCATTTTTCTTATTTTAATTAAAGGCCAATTTAATCTTGCCACCAAATTTTAAACTCATAATAAATGATTTTTTATTCCAAACGCGTTCATACTTCAAAGAAAGAATCCAATAAATCATTATTACTATTCAATGAACTTTGCAATCATTCGAATACACAATAAAAAAAACACGGGAAGTTCTGATTTAATTGCCAATATTTTCCACTTATAATGTTTCATGAAAATATAATCCATCTTCCAAGTTTAGGAAAAAGTCAGTTTAGTTACATTATTTAGTAAAAGGCCAATTTAAGACTTAGATATCGTGATAACTAGAATAACATCTAATGCTGAAATGTTTTAACAATAATAATTACATTGGAGAGTTTGTATTCTTCTACTTTTGTAGTTTAAAATGCTTCTGCTTAGAACAGAATTTTAATCAGTCATTTGGTTTTGTAAGCTATTAATTTTTTTACAACTTAGTTTCAGTATTTGGAAATTAATGTTTCAAATGTTTTTAGCCCAAACTCTTCTACGCAGTATTTGTCAAAAGACAAACGATCGTATTGTTTTATCATATTAATTCTTATTGATAAAAAAATGTTATTCGTTTTTTTTCTTTGAATTTGAAAAAAAAACAGCTTCAGGGTCTATGTTTTTAGTATCTATGTCTTTAGTATCAAATGTTTTTTAAATAAAAAAGGGTTTCTTTAAATTAGTTTATGATTAGCTTAATTAAATATATAATTAATATATAATTAATTTTTATTCAGGGTTTGATAAGTTGTGTCTCGGTAAATACTCATTTTTTATTAACTTTAGAAATCCGTACTATATATCTCTGTTCTCGCAGCTTACGTGGCTCCACAGAATGTGCACTTTCAACAATGCAGACTATACACTCCTTGCCAACCTAATTTGGGTAAATAGAAATATGCTATGGAGAAGATCCTTCTGCGGATGTAAAGAGTTCCAAAAACTTATTTGTAAATCCATCCAGAAAACATGCTTAAAACATTAATTTCATTTAAGGTCTAACAGATTTGAATATTATTTGAGAAAATTTGACAATTTTATCAGAATGAAAAGTGTATTTTGGTTATATTCAGATAATTTTGTATGCAAATACTACCTTACAAAAGTTTCCAACTAACGGGACCAATCGTGATTTTCCCCCTGCCTTTTTACTATTTGTTTTTACCCAAGTTAGGTTGGCACGGAGTGTATTTTATTTGTTGGGTAGAAGACAATGTTTGTGCGTCTTCGTCACCATAAGCGTGACCGTTCTAAATTGGACGCTACTTTAGGAATTGGTTGTGGGGGACAAGACAACTTTTGATGTAGCTGTTAAGTCACCATATGCGTAATCATTCCCGTTGTCTATTAATGAGCAATTGACCAGAATGAGTATTTTTTCTGCGCTTGTATATGTCAAACACGGTACCGCTTTATTCTAATCCAAATCAAACGAATGTCAATAATCCACTCGAATGACCACAACAGTTGCCACCTTGGCAGTCCTTTTTGACAAACATACACTCGGGCGAGAAAAACCAAAACCAAAACAAACCGAACTCCCAACGTGGTCACGAGAGGGTTTCCTCGATGGCCCGCAGCGACGGCAACTTAATTACAAAGCAACGCGCAAATCGTGTCTACATCCATCGATAGGTCCGAGAAAAATCGCCAACTGCTTTCGGAAGAAGATCGTGCTGTATGACCTCATTCCCTGGGGCTATTTCGGTTTCTTATTTTGTTCTTAATTTGTTGATGTTAAATACGGACATATCTTGTTAATTTCTAACTATGAATTGTTTTTGTTGACTTAACAGCGCTACAGAAACTGGTGACTAGTCTTGTGTTTTGGGAACCATAGCAAAGTGATGAGGCCGATACTTGAGATGGCACCCTATGCCACATTATAGCGTACGCTTAGTACATCGCTTAGTACATACGCCTAGCCTAGTACATCGAATTAACATCGCTGCAGAAACTGGCGACTAGACTAGTCTTGTGTTTCAGGAACCATAGCAAAGTGATAATGCCGATACATGAGCTGGTACCATATGCTACATTATAGCGTACGCTTAGTACATCGAATTAACATAGCTTCAGAAACTGGCCATTAGTCTTGTGTTTTGGGAACTATAGCAAAGTGATAATGCCGATACATGAGCTGGCACCCTATGCTACCTTGTAGCGTACGAGGTATCATTATTTTCGAATACAACATATTTAACTGACACCACTATTCTTTACTCCGTGGTATAACGTCTTAGTGAACACTAAAATGGAATCAAAAACCACAATAGAAAAAAATCAAGCTTATTTTTAATTAGGACCGGCCGTTCTTCAATTAGAACCCTCTTTTATATATCCGTAGTTTATCTGTCTATTTTTTGCAGTGCCTTTATTATTTGAAGTGCTTGTTAAGATAATTATAACACTTCAAAGACATTTTGATCCACATATGACACTGTAACTCGAAATAAGTGATATTGAAATTATAACCATTTTAAAAATAAGCTCTTCGTTTTAATTCTTTTGAGTAACGTCTTTGGTCTGCCTAATCCAATTAGTCTTTCATTGTAAAGTACATACTTCATGAATGAAAATATTTTAGGGACAAGTTCCACAAGTTCATGGAATGCTCAGGTGAAACTTGCGAAAACTTCTTAAAATATTAAAAAATATATATATTTAATGCGCCATGCATTCATTTCAACTTGAAACAAACAGCCATTCAATGTCATATGTGTTTTTATTTATTTGCAAATTAGTTTTATGGACTCAGCGTTTTTGATGACTTTTATTTAAATTCTTTCCAGTTAAAATTGTATAGCTATAGATAGAATTAGATAAAATAAGCAGATTTGAAAAATGAATTGCCCCGTAAATGCAATTTGTATTTTTTACCAAATCAAACTTAAAAAGAATAATTAAGAATTGAAAAGTCATTGAAAGGTAAAACAAAAAAAAAATCATGTGTTTTGTCTTATTCTACCATAAAGCAGGCTCCCAAAACCAATGTATGGGCCCCAGTACGAGTTAAAAGGTCTAGTTTATACTCTCGAAAATGCCATACTCTTTGAAAAGTTTAAATACCGAAGTACACTGTAACGGTTATTTTGCGTATTGGCTTATTGCTTTGGTTGTATTACCCGCCCTCAAATAACGTATCGGTAAAGCTATGATTTTCCAGGAGATTTGAATGAAGCTTTGTTTTTCCATTCTATTTTATTATTGAAAAGTCCTCCGGATCAGCTTATTGCAATTAAACTTTTTAACTTATCCATTCAAAACTGGCACTAATATGCAGATGTTTAAATTTCGAATATTTTATCAACTACAACTCAAAAAGTACAATGTGCCATTTTCGTTACTTTGGCTCGCACAGCGCCATGTGATGAACTTGTCGGTAAATACCAAAAGCAAAAACCACAGAAAACCTTCACCAAACTCAAAACCACCTAGGAGTGTCCAACACTGCACTTGATGGTAAACTTCTCTTTTATACCATACATCAACTTCTCAGTGACGTTTCAGAGTGACTGGGTGCGGACACGAGTTCGAGTCCAGCCGCTCCCCTCGTGACTGACCTTCACATTGACCTTCCATCTTTATCTACATCTGATGAAACTCCAGGAAATGTAAGCCACCCCTTCGTCAAACCTTGAAGGGTGCATCAAGAGCTCCTAAGCACCAGTGCTCAAAAGGGCAGTTTTCCCTAGAAGGTATTCAACTCAATGAATACTACCATGGAGGTTAAAGAAGATGAAAAGGCTTGGCGAGAAAAAAAAATGTAGCCTTCTGAAAATTACCAATACAAATGATAAACTAAAGCATGGCCATCTGATGTAGTGATTCATGAAGTATCTTTTCGAATCTTTCTGTCGATTGCTTAATTGGATTAAAACAAACCACTCAGCTTGTACAGTCAAAAGGATCTGAGGTACTTTACTTACCATACCGGGCGTAGATCTCAACAAACTCAATCGTAGCAACAAACAACAAGAAGTTCTTAAAGAACTAAAATAGCCTACTTTCCTGTTACTTAAATACTTACTAAAATTCTTATCTTGAAAAAACTAGGTTCGTAACAGTAAGTGACATCAACATCCGTTTTTCCACATTAAATTTAAAATAAATTTCACTAAACGCAGCATCTAACTAAACACAGCATCTTTCACTAAACACAGCTTTATTTGCAGTTATAAATAAATATTTAATTTTTCGTAGAACAAAAATCACAAAACTACTCCTCAATAAACATTTACTTGCTAAATTCGGCTAGTTTCATTTATTTTATTTCGAAAATTAAATAATTATAACTTAAATCGTTTGCAAAAATTTATATTTCAAAGAATAAATATGTAATATTCCTCGCTTTTAAATAGAATGAAAACATTTTATATCAACATACTAAGATCTCGTAGTGAAATATATATTTGACGTCATCTTAAATTGATCGATGTCTCAAAAATAAATTTATTTTAATTTATTGTCTAAAAGAATTTAAGTTTCTCAAGCAATTGTTGCGATGGCAATGGTGATTTAATTCTAATAAAAATGGCTTCCTATGCTTTTTAAAAGAGCATTAAATTTTGAAGTTTTTTAAATAATTGAAGTACTTCGAATTCGAATTCTTTTCTGAAATTTTCAATATATTCTAATTTCGATGCACTGAATTTTTTGACGTATCTCACTTGTCCGTAGCATTTGTAGTTAAATTCAGCGATTTAAATGACTCGAAATTAAATTTCAATGCTAATTCAATGGGAAATTCGTCGTCAAATAGTAGATTTATGTCCGTCCTTTCGTACAGACAGACAGACAAAAAGTATGAAAGTTCGGTGTCTGAGGTTATACCTTTCTAATAAAAAAAGAATTTTTAAGATCGGATTGATAGAACTGATTTTGGAAGGGGGGTACGGACGGACAGACGGACGGACAGACGGACGGACGGACGGACATCGACCACATGTCAATACCTACTTTTTCATTTTTTTTTAATTCTTCGAATTAAAAAAAAAAGAAAAGTAGGCTAAAAATGGCTTCCTATGCTTTTTAAATGAGCATTAAATTTTGAAGTTTTTAAATAATTGAATTACTTAGAATTCGAATTCTTTTCTGAGAATTTCAATGTATTCTAATTTCGATGCGCTGAATTTTTTGACGTATCTCACTTGGCCGTAGCGTTTGTAGTTAATTTCAGCGATTTAAATGACTCGAAATTGAATTTCAATGCTAATTCAATGGGAAATTCGTCGTCAAATAGTAGATTTATGTCCGTCCTATCGTACAGACAGACAGACAAAAAGTATGAAAGTTGGGTGTCTAAGGTTATACCTTTCTTATAAAAAAAGAATTTTTAAGATCGGATTGATAGAACTGATTTTGGAAGGGGGGTACGGACGGACAGACAGACAGACGGACGGACGGACGGACATCGACCGCCATGTCAATACCTACTTTTTCATTTTTTTTAATTCTTCGAATTAAAAAAAAAGAAAAGTAGGCTAAAAATGGCTTCCTATGCTTTTTAAATGAGCATTAAACTTCGCAGTTTTTTAAATAATTTAAGTACTTAGAATTCGAATTCTTTTATGAAATTTTCAATGTATTCTCATTTCGATGCGCTGAATTTTTTGACGTATCTCACTTGTCCGTGGCATTTCTAGTTAAATTCAGCGATTTAAATGACTCGAAATTGAATTTCAATGCAAGTTCAATGGGAAATTCGTCGACAAATAGTACATTTATGTCCGTCCTATCGTACAGACAGACGGACAAAAAGTATGAAAGTTGAGTGTCTGAGGTTATACCTTTCTTATAAAAAAAGAATTTTTAAGATCGGATTGATAGAACTGATTTTGGAAGGGGGGTACGGACGGACAGACAGACAGACAGACAGACAGACAGACGGACGGACGGACGGACATCGACCGCATGTCAATACCTACTTTTTCATTTTTTTTAATTCTTCGAATTAAAAAAAAAGAAAAGTAGGCTAAAAATTATTGGTGACAAAGCAGGATACCCAGTTACAGAACCACAGTTATACAGTTAAAGTTTAAAATTGGAAATATTGCTTTATGTGGCGTTTGAACATTTTTGGCGACTTTATTCGAAATGGAAATGCATATAATCATATACTTTTCAGCTATTCTAGTTTATGACATATTCCATTTATATGATGAAGATTTACACAGCAGTATGCAGATTTTTAAAAGACACACTCATAATTTTCTTTCGCATTTTTGTTTTAACTAAATAAATTTTGTCATAGGAAACTCCAGTGATAAATAGCTAATCCTCCTAAGAATATCGCCAAATCCTTTTCCAATGTTTTTTGGTGGTGCATAAATAAAGCGATCTTGGCTTCACTTGGCAAACCCGTTTTTGTGTGGATTTGCCCCATCCTATTCAACCTACATTAATAAATCACAAGAAGAATCGCCTGGGGAAAACCTCCTATTCATGTCACTGTAAATAAGCCTTTTCTCTACTTAGATACAAAACTTATGGACAGATTTATGTTCACTCGCGTGGGTGTAATAATCGAAATCGTAATAAAAATCTGAGCTTTTATATCTTTGTTCCTGTGGCAAGAGTATTTTCTTTTCAGCAAATGGTTGGTTCTATAAGGGATTAAATGCCAAATTTATATGGTGTATTTTTGAAAATCGAAAGGTCATTGAAAAGATATAAATGAGCTCATGAATAAATTTATGGTACATAAATAAGTCGTTTGATACTATTTTGGTAAATAAAAAGTTTTATGTTGTAAAAGGTTTTTATTTTTTGATTCACACAAGGAGCAAAGGTATAATAGTTTTTTTTAATAAAAACTTAGGGTTGTTGATCTTTGGTGTTTCTTTCTTGAATATTTTAGAAAGAATGTGCTAATTTGATAATTTTAGCTTATCAAAAGGTCTGAAAATGAAAGTGTTAAAAAATTTATAATTCTAAATTTTTTTAATGCCGAAAAACACATATTTAGAAACAAAAATTTGATCTAAAACTTCTACACACATTTCAATACATAAAATATTGATTAAAAAATAATATCACATTGCTTTTTATTGAAACTATATAAACTTACTGATTTAACTTTTCTCCTAATATATATAAATTCGTACTTTTTTCGATTTCACATATTTCCTTCCTTTTTCCATGAAGTATAAATTACATATTGGAACTAAAAATGTTAAGAACAACTAATAAGGTGTAATAACTCAAAAAGTAAGATAAATTGCTTATTCGTGTGCTGTAATGTTTTCATACTTTAAAATATTTCAAATAAATAATAAGTAGCATTATGCCTTTTTACAAAACTATTTTCGAACGAAATATTATGCGATTCTTGGAAAATGATTTGAAATTGTACCTCAAACTAAGAGGGTCAGTAATGAAGACGCTTTTGAAATTACCTTTGAGTACATTTGCTTCCTAGGTAAACATGAAAAAAATTAAATAAAATTCCTTTTTCGAGTTGAATGTATTGCTTTAAAATGGTGCATATTAATTTCATTTCTAAGATGATAACGATAAGTTTTACAATAGTGAATCATAAATTCGTTGATCCTAAAAAAATAATATTTTAATCAACATTTGCATTTATAAATGATGCATTAGTTCTCTTACATAATTCGGCACATATTTATTTTTCACTTATATATACAAATTATGTATGCAAAATAAAATTATAAATAAATGTTGTTTTTTTGTTCTAAAGAAGTTGAAGAAAGGATTTTTTAATAACCTTGTTTGGCTTGTGAAAGTATATTATTTTCTCAGAATTTTTAATCATGAAATTTCTTTCTTAGAAAGCAATTTTTATAAAGATCATTTCTCGACAGAGAATTAGAACAATTTCTTGGAGAGAGTTTAGTTATGCAGTTTAGGGCAATTACCTAGAAAAGCTAAGAAATGTGTTTCATTTCGGCTTACAAGGAGCAATTGAGTGTTATGAGGTCAGAGCATTTATCATTAATAATTGTGTCCTCGTTTTACGTAAGTGTAAGAGTATTGTGACAAAAACGACTTGAAATGTCAATTATTAATATTTGAAGGCATTTTATCGCTTTTTCCATTGCTGAAATAACTATTGATGTATTCTAATGAAAAATAATTTCAAGTGGCATTGGAATGATACAAAAATTAATTTAAATGTATGTTAATTAAAATGTATAATAATTACTATTAATGTTAATAAAACAAATCGTATTGAATCAATAAAAAATTTGGAAACATAAAACAGCTTTATTAAATCCATTTTTATTATATATCGGATTATTGATTTCACTTTGTTAAAACAAATTTACTATCTACGTAAGTTGATTGTTGAGCACTGAATTGTTGGTGTTAAAACTTAAATTACTCGATTTAAATTTCCAGGTTTTTTTTTTTTTTTTGTAATATTTGTAATGGATAGCTTTATAAAAATCCTCTGTTAATTCATATCAAGACACACAGCGAATTTAAAGCATTCAATTAGATTATGTGTCTTAGTATTATTTTTAAGCTGTTACAATTTAATTGTTTTTTTTGTAAGTTATATATAAAAACATATATTTATTAATTCTTTTAATTTTTATCGTTACTACATTTTAATATTTATATATTATTACATTTGCATTTATATTTGTTTTAATTTTTCATGCAATTTTTTTGGTTTATAATTTTTAAATAATATTTAACCAAAATATTTTATATCAAATGAAGTTACAATACACAATTTTATTTTGTAAAAATTATCTTTTAAAAATCATCCTAATTATCTCAATCTGTAATAAAAACAAATTTTAAAAATTATCTAACAGTTGCTCGCCAACAAATTGATATATAAGTTCTTACTTTTAAAGTTAACAATCCCTTTGAACGTTACATACACATTATATATAGATTTTGTAAAAACAAAAGCAACAAACCACCAAAGATAAAAAGAAATATCTAAAAAGTGTTATTTTTTCCTCTGTCCACCTACAATATAAATACAATCCCCTTTCAGCAACAACACACATAATTTAACCTGTTTTCCACTTTCCATTGATAGACTGCCTTTCATCAAACAAATGGAATATGTCTAGATAAGCCTTGTTTAACGCCCTTTTACATTGGTTTGACGATATTATTGAAATAATACATGTAATGTGATTAGCATTTAGCCTATCGGAAACTAGACGGTTTCACCTTTGTTTTTGTAACAGTTAATGTGTGACATAAAGAAATGCCACACTCTATATTTAATCTTATAATTTAATATGTTTTGATACTTTTGGCTTTAGTAAAACATTTATTTTTATTTTTATTCATTGGAGCCGGCCCGCCGGCGCAGTGGTTAGTGTTCTAGCTTTTGGAGCTGCAGGGCTCGGGTTCGAATCCCTGTAAAGGCATGGATGTTTGTGCTCGTCAATAAAGGTTGTTATTTGTCTATGTGTTTGTGCCGTCCTTCTTTGTGTGTCTCTTCTGGCGAGCTGGGTAATGAGCTATAAAGCCAACATTCTCCCTCCTAGAGGGTTCAATCACTGTTATTTGTCATTTATTTATTGGATATTTAAGTAGCATTATTTTATCTAAGTACAGTAATAATTTTCGTCACTTGACCAGGGTTCTAAATTACGAAGTGTAATTGGCTGCTCTAAAGCTCCTAAATAAGGCTAGAGATAGGCATCCAGAATCGATTACATTACATTAGAGCACTAATTCTGTGGGGGGGGGGGGGGGGGGGGGGCGGATGGCCGAGTGGTAAGCATCGCAGGCCAGCAGTCTGCGTGCTGTAACGGGCGCGGGTTCGATTCCCGCCTTCGCCCTGGGTGTATTTCCTCTCTTTGTGACAGTAAAAAATCTTTCTGTGTCTGTCTTACTTGACGAAGACTTATAAGCGGCTCACTGAGCAAGCACACAAGTCGGAATATATATGTAAAATACCCTATCCTACCCTATCCTATCCTGTGGGGGAATTTGTTGCGTAGAGCAGTTAAAGATGCACCATGACAGTGTGAAAAAAACCGTTTTGACATTTTATTGTGAACAAATAACTACAACTGAGTATAAATTATAAAATAAACTCAATAACATTTCAAAGATAATTATTATTGTTTTTTCATAAACTCAACTTAAAAATTTAAGTATTATCTTTGTTGTATGCAAGATTTTCTAATATACCCTTCTCAATTAAAAAAAGAGAAGGAATTTTTTTTTTTTTATAAGTTAATCGTTTGCATAGATTTTTCTCTTGAAAACCCGATTTAAAACAACATCATTATTTACACAAAATCATCATCAATCACTCAGTCGAACTTGAAAACTATTGATTACACTCAAAATAAGTTTACAAATTCCACATAAACAATTAATCAATTTATTATTTTTAGCCAAAAACGACAAATTCCAATGCTCGACTGGATTCAATACCATTTTTTTTCCTTCCAACCGAAGCCTCACTTTTCTAAACGGTCTGTGGCTTCGCTTTCCTCTTCCGTGGTATTTCTTAACATAGTATTTAGTAGTTCTTGCGGCACGCGAACTGGAGAAGAGTCGGTGTTTGCGTTTCGAGAAAAGAGCTGTTGTCAGCTTAAATGTTAGATTTATAAAAAAAAAAAAACTTTGAAAACATTTTGATTAACCCTTTCAGTCCGATGATGCCATTTGGAATCATCACTTTCAATTTTTTTTTGAAAATGTTTATGTCCCCGTTATGACATCCAAACACACATCATTCGATTCTTCACACTTTGTTCCGATTAGAAAATACTTTACATTAATCTCAATAGAAGTCAGAACTACTATTTTTTTTATTCAGAAAATTGCCAAAAAGCGTTTCACCTGATTTTTGATAAGTTCACTTCAGTTCCACGTATTTAAACTATGCGGTTAAAATATATACTAATTTTTTAAAAATAATATTGTCAGATACCTTTAAAATATGTTTCAAGTGTTTTAGTTAAGTGTTTTTAGGTAATATATATATTTTTTATTTTGTTATTTTCCACAGTTAAATAATTTTGGCATTATTTCAAAAACCATATAAAAAATTTTAATGATTTTTTTTTCTTATGGAACTCGTATATTTGACCTATAATAAGCTTATTTTGTGAATATCAGAAGTTTCTGTTGTGTAGTAAATTTTTGGGACTGAAAGGGTTAAATGAAATTGAAAGTTGTAAAAATATGTTACGAACTTATTGTTTGTGGATTTTTGCCACGTAATGTGTGTTGCTGTTATTTAAGGTAAAATGTAATATTTCGGATGACTGCAATAAATTGCTTTTAACAAAAAAAATTTGAAGCAAAAGAAGATGGTGTAGGTTTAAATACTGTCTAAATAATTTTCTTTCCAAACTATTATATTTTTTTGTTAAAAATTATTCTTCAGTTGAAAACCATGCCGAAAAGTATTTGTAGTTGGCAACTCATTGTTTTTAAATTCCCTAAACGCATGGATTTATACAAAAAATACTGGAACTATACGATTAATTAACTCTTTTACTGGAAGTTTTTGAAAATTCAATTTTTAAAGTTTGGTTCTACTCCGATATCTTTAACACCATTTCATTTTTTGATGTCTTGTTACTGTTCTTTGAACAGAAAAGTTATGTTTGAAGATGGATGAAACGTTTTATAAACTTCAATCGAAAGATGGTTGCTTGCTAATATCAATTAATTTTCTCTTAATTATTTTTCATTCGCCACGCGAAAAAATATTTTAAAAAAAGACATCTGAAGAGTACAGGGGAAAAACCGTTTGATTTCGTAGAAGGCTTTCTTCAATAGGCCTATTTGGCGATGATAGCGAGAAATCACCTGAACTATTGTAAAGAAACTGGTTACTCGTCTTGTTTTTCTTCAACCCTGATTCACGCAAGAGATCAGTGGACACGAGTCACACGTTTGTACCGCTAATGAAGAACCGAAATAAAAACCGGTCGCCAATGTCTGCCAAGCAGAAACAATTGCTGGACAACTCCTAATAAATCAAGCGCGATTCTTCCCCTGTACTCTTCACCTGTATTGTAACTTGTAAAAATTTGAAATTAGTTACTTCTCTCGCATCCCAACCCGTGGATTACCGGTTTTTAAACAAGAAACGTCCCGAAAGGCTTTGGCTTGTTCCAAACGTCCTCAAAAAGCCGAGTGTCAACGCAGAAGAAGCCAGCCTCAAATGTGTTCTATATCATTAATCAACTGAAGCTGGGGTAAAAACGTCTCTGCTTTCTAGGCCACGGGTATTGCGCTTTTGATGCCCGAAGGCGCCAGAAACCAGGCGCGCAACCACGGGGGGGGGGGTTTCTAGGGTCAGAACCCCCCCCAGAACCCATATTATAGTCAAATTTTATTTTGTTAACAATAAAAAAATCGAAAGTGATGAAAAAAAAATTCCATAGAGAAACACTATTTCACTATTTCGCTCGCCGCCAACAAAGTAAGAAACTGTCGGGATGGCGGTTGTTCAGAAAAAAACCGATGTTTCAAAAACCGGCTTTTCGGTTTTACTGAACCTTAAGACTGGCCTTATGAAAAACCGTTTTTTTGGTCGAAACCGAGGGCAAAAATAACCGGTTTTGGTTTTCCATCCCTAAAGTATTTCAAATATGGGTGGCGGGAAGTATAAATCTGTGGAAAACAAAATATTTCTAACGAAACTCTTTTCTATTGTGGGGGGGGGGGGGGGGGGTTGAAAAAAGCGCCAGCTCTGATAAAGTGACATGTCTTGCCAAATTTATTCATTTTTTGTAGTTTTTTATGAGTTGCTCTAATATTGTGCATTATTCAATAAATCAGTAAAGGTCACGGTACTACGCAATGATTAATATACAGAAACTACCCCCCCCCCCTCCTCGGATACTATTTTAAACCAATAATACGCGTTATCTTTGGATTACTGTACTTTTTACATCGTTTTATTTTTAAGGTTTTTATTTCGCGACTTTTCTATGTAATTTCTACTGCAAAGTACCTGAAGATATGAGTATGTTGTAGGGAAAGGCACTTTCCCCCCCCCCCCTTTTTTTACTGTTTTGTCTGAATGCTTAATATAAATAAGGATGGCTGTTAAGTTCTGTCTTCATTGCATTTCAATTGCTTTTTTACGTTTAAAACATGTTTTATATTATTTTATTGATATTGTTATATAACGACATAAAAACATAATTTTTTTTAATTATTCCTCATCGGCGATTCGTCTTCACGACGTCTTAAATGTAGTTATAAGTAACATCGTTGAAGTTTGGAACATTGCCCGAAAATAATATATGTTTTGACCAAAAAGGTATAAAAATGGTTAACCGAAATCTTAGTTATAGTTAGTATACTTAATAAAGCAATCCTTTGTAGAGGAAGTGTAAGTTAAATATGCTAAAAAGTCCTGACGCTGCGTACGATGTCGCCCTTAACGGTTGCGTTGGGTGCCTACTCAGAGGTACGACGGCTCGTCACCTGACTATGATTCTAAATTACGACGCCCGTCGCCAATTGCTATCGCTTTGCTCAAGTACGACGATCATTCATATCTGATCTAAAATTATAATAACAACTTTTATTATCACAAAAACAATATCAAGATATTAAGAAAATAAAGCAAACCAACCAAGGGAAAACATGAAATTCACAAATCATGTCATCTACTATTGACGACTGAGCTTGGCGCCACCGAGACTGATATTATGAATTGCATTACCCATAAACAATTCTAATCGTTCTTAAAAAGTCTAAACATTTGCAACTGGCGTAATAAATTTCTCTATTTTTTTTTTCGAATAAAGAGTGGCGATCACCGATGAACGATGAACAACGATTTAGTCGAAGGAGTATAAAAAAACCCCATAAAAATAAAATATTGACTGATTTATTTGAATTTGGCTTTTTCCCCCATCGTGTATTTGTAGCTTGGTTATTATACATACAAGTAAAATCAGTGTACTACACGTAAGGAGTTTTTGCGCGTCTTTTAATCGTATTCTATTCTAAAATCTGGATTGGATATATGTCATGAGCAACATATCGGTAAGTTTAATTTCTTCTCTAAAGTATGTGATTATGAGTATGTTTGTAATTAACTTGGGCGCGTTTTTTTTTTAAATCTTTCTATTGTTTTTATCTGAATGCTTCATAAATCTAGAAATGGCTGCTCAGTCAGTTCTGTTTTCATAACATTTAAATGAATGTTTCATGCTTAAAGCACGTTTTTTAATAATTAATTTCTATTTTTACGGCATAAATGCATAATTTTTTTTTTCATCGGAGATTCGTCTGTCCTGTATGACGCCAAAAGTACACTTAACAATATGAATTGCTTTGCTTCGTTGAAGTTTGAAATATTAAATCATTTAATTGTTTTTTTCTCTCTTTAAATATGTCCGATTTCTATCATTGTATTTATTAGTTAGTTATCGGCCAAAACGCGACGTGCTTTCAAGATTGTCCGATTGTTTTGTTTTATTAAAAGCCAATTCACTGCGTCCTTAGATATTTCGCGATTTGGCCGGCCAATTCGCGAAGTGGCCGAATTCGGCTGTGACCGTAACATTTACACTAATTTCTTTAAACACAATTGTCCAATTAGTTTTGTAATTATAGAATATTTTTAACATTTAATTTGTGTAAATTTAAATAAATGTTCAATTTATCTTTACTTTTACCTCCTTTTATAATAAAAATAGTAATTTAAAAATAATAATAATTTAACTAATTAGATAATACAAATCCGGTGATTTAAATTATCTAATTCAGGGGTTCCCAACCTTTTTAAAACTGCGTACCACTTGAATTTATATGAAATTTTGGCGTACCACCAGACCTAAATATTTTAATAAACGTATAATAATAGAAATGTTCGAAGGTTTTTTGAGTAATTCCAGAGAAGACTTCGTATATAACGGTTAGATATTTGTTTATTTAAACCTTGCTTATAATAAAAGAGAAAAAAGTAAAATTGCATTAATTTACAGTTTTGCTTATTACCCATATGTATATAACAGGCAAATAAAAAAATAGTACAAACTCGGCAGAATCCGATCTAGAAGTTATTTAAAGATTTAAAGGTTTAAAATTATGTTAATGTTTAAAATAACGAGTTATTTGTTTGCGTGCTCACTGCACATGCGTACAGAAGCTACTGATAGTACCATGTTGCTCACATCACTCACGCGTACCACCTGAAATATTCACGCGTACCACCAGTGGTACGCGTACTACCGGTTGGTAACCCCTGCAGTTAAATTATAAATAAAGACATACAATAATTTGTTATTTATTACACTTAATTTTTATTTAAAAAAATAAAACATTAATTAACTATTAAATACAAATATGAGTTTCGTTCAATAAAAACTAATGTTCATAAATAGTAGCTAGTACTAATACTAAATTAATACCACAAAAACTGCATTAAAACAAAAGTAACTTAAATTAAAACTCAATTTTTAATTCAAATAGTTTGGATTGAAAAAAAGTAATTTTTAGAAAAAGTAATTTTAATTGAGAATAATTTTAATTAAAACTAACTTTAATTAAAACTAACTTTAATTACAATTAATTTTAATTACAATTAATTTTAATTACAATTAATTTTAATTACAATTAATTTTAATTACAATTAAATTTAATTACACTTAAATTTAATTAAAAATAATTATAATTGAAAAGTAATATTAAAAAATTGAAACCCCCCCCAGGATTTTTTTCTAGTTGCGCCCCAGCCAGAAACAGTTAAATGGACCTGTCGCTGATCAATTAGTTCTGAGCCATATATCGGGTTTGCTTTGATTGACTAAATCAGTATAAGGGGTATTGATGGCGAATGGGGGAAGGGAGAGAGAGAGAGAGAGAGTTAATTGTAATAAGAAAGGGAAATGATTGAAAGGGGTTGATTATTTCATATTGATTGAGGTTTGGGGAAGTATAAATGATGAAAAAATCAGAAAATTCTAGTTATTTTAATGATAATAAGTTTTCATATATAGAAACATAATATACTTGTTGTTGCTAAATTTTTATATGTTGCAAAAATATTTTTAATTTAATCAAAAGTGAATGTTTAATTCTTTGATATTTTTTTTAATCAAATGTTAAGTTTACATTAAACTAAAGTTGCTTCTTAGTAAATTCTTTAGCGATTTGGGTTGATTAATGGGTGGTTGATTGTAAAAAGAATAGGGAAATGATAGTGCTTTTTATTATTTCATATTGATTGAGGTATAAATGATAAAGTATAAAAGATGAAAAGTAATTCAGAAAATTCTAATTGATTAAATGAGAATAAATGTTCTCATTATATAGTTGTTGTTGCTAAATTTTTAAATCACAAATATTTTAAATTTAATCAATAGCATTTTTTAAAACTTTTATTTATTTGATAACTTAATTTATTTAATCAAATGTTTAATTAACATTAAATTAAAGTTGCATCTTAACGTACAATGTTTTGTTAAAATAGTGACGACCGAAGGTATTGCGCTTTTGATGCCCGAAGGCGCCAGAAACAGTTAAATGGAGCTGTCGCTGATCAATTAGTTCTGAGCCATATCGGGTTTGCTTTGATTGACTAAATCAGTTTAGGGTGTATTGATGGCGATTTGGGTAAATTAATGAGTGTTTAGTTGTAAGAAGAATGTGGAAATGGTAGTGGAGTTATTTATTTTTTGTATTGATAGAAGTTTGGGGTAGTATATATGATTAAAAAAATAGAAAATTCGAATGAAGAGGGCATGATTATTTTAAAGAGTTTGAGTTTTCATATACAGAATACATAGAAATCCACTTGTTGGTGCTAAACTTTTGTATAAAAATTATTTTAAATCAGATCAATAACGCAATTTTAGAATGTTTATTACTTTGATAAATCTGATTTTTGTATTGATCACTTTTTAAATTTCCATTAAGAAAAAGTTACTTCTTAAAGTAGAGTATTGGTTAAAATAGTGACGGCCACGGGAATTGCGCTTTTGATGCCCGAAGGCGCCAAAAACAGTTAAATGGACCTGTCGCCGATCAATTAGTTCTAAGCCATATATCGGGTTTGCTTTGATTGACCAAATCAGTTTAAAGGTATTGATGGCAATTTAGGTTGATTAATGGAAGTTTGATTGTGAGAAGAATAGGGAAATGATAGTGGAGTTAATTGTTTATATTGATAGAGGTTTGGCAAAGTATAAATGATTAAAAAAATGAGAAAATTCGAAAAACATTACTATTTTAATGAGAATAATTTTTCACATGCATCAAAAAACATAGAATTCTACTTGTTGCTAAATTTTTGTAACAAAATTATTTTAAATTTGATCAATAGCGAAATTTTGAAATGTTTAATATACTTTGATAAATTTAGTTTTTTATTGATCACATTTTAAATTACCTTTAAACTAAAGTTACTTTTTAAAGTACAATATTTGGTTAAAATAGTGGCGACAACAGGTATTGAGCTTTTGATGCTCGATGGCGCAATGAGAAACAGTTAAATGGATCTGTTTCCGATGCAGCTATTGCCGATGCAGTGATAATTTCCTTTTATAAAAGTGACCCATTGTGCTTATTTTAACCCAATAATTGTTATATTCGATTAAGGCGAAAATATCAATTAATATATATTAAAATGAGGCATATATGGGTTATCTTAACTCGAAGTACCATGCTTATGAGTTACATCACTTTTTGACTTGTATTTCAATATGGATCACAAAATTACGTATGTGTTTTTCAATTAAAAATTTCCTTTGATAAACTAAGCCACTAAAAATGAATATAAGTTCCAAAAAAACTAATAAATAACAATTATGGTAAACTAATTTCTTCGTACTGTTGGTTAATGTCTATTGTTGGTTTTCCTTTATTTTGGTTAATGTGTCGGGGCATTAAAAGAAAGCTTTTTAATTTGTTTGTTTTTGCAAATGTTTTTCAATCAAAAATTTGATTCAATAACTAAGCCAATTGATATGGTGCACCTTTATCTAGGTTGATAGGTCATGACAATGAAAAAGCTTTTTGATGTGTTCATTTTAATGTGAAAATCAAAAATTTGATTTAGTAACAAAGCAAATTGATATGATTTACCTCTACCTGATGTGTTCAGAACATTGAAAGAACACGTGTTCGAAATCGTGTAACCATTTTTATTCTTATCTTCAGGTCAATATAAAACATAAAATTAATCTGACCTACAAGGGGGAGAGAATTCCCAGAATCTGTTATTTTACTCGATTTAAGTGCCATATATCAATCAAATGTCACTCGGTTGTGTTTGAAGTCTTTTTGTACAGTTGATTGTTTAACCAGATTGTTGAATTGCATGCTTATGTGATTGTAATTGCCTTTTTTTTTTCTTTTAGGAATGGGTGCATGTGGACAATCATGAAAATTGGCCTATCACGAAGCGAAAGGTATTAGCATAAAATTACAGAAATATTAACTTTATACTGTTACTTGGAAATTTATATAAATTGTTGATAGATAACACAAGATATTCTTATAACAAGTAAAAATGAGTTGAAAATGTGACTATTTCTGGTTGCTGGTATTTGTAACAAATATCCTTATTAACTTACACTCTTAAAACAAAAGAGTGAAATCCACTCCAGTTGGAGAAGTGCATTTTCGACACCGTAAAGGCATGCATATTTACTCAGACTGAGTTAAAATCACTCGTTTGGAGTGATCCTGTCGGAGGTTTAGCACACAAAGGATCCACTCCAAAAGGAGAAGTGCATTTTCCAGTCTGGAGGAGTGAAATCCACTCAGACTGAGTTAAATTAGGAGTGTTTGTTTTAAGAGTGTAACGTTTTAAATTAATATTATTTAAGGGGAGTCGAATGGGTGTTTGGGTCTAAAACTTTGATTATCTGATTTTCCTTTATTTTATGTCTCCATATTTATAGCTATAATTTAAGACCAAGATTATTGATTTCTGTTTAGAAGGGTTTTTTTTATAAGCAGAACTCTGCATATGAGTTCTTTTACCTGTACCTTAATTTTGCTTTGCGTTTCCTGAAATGTAAGGTTTTTCAACGGTTAAATGGGATGGATGTGGAATTCTTCAATTCATGTATTCATACTTAAAATTTTTTAATTTGTACATTTGTCTCTCATTTTTTTAAATTGCACTTTTGAAAAATTGGACTGGAATCAATGTTTGTTATGAAATTCAAAAGAAAAAAAACGCGATTTTTTTCAAAAATTATTGTTAGCAACATTGCGGTAGAATTTGGTTAAATATCTCATTTTGTCTCTAAACGAAACACATAATAGATATATTAATTATGTCACGACAAAAAATGCGATAACTATTTCATAATAAATCATCAAAACACAACTCATGCTACTCTTAGCTAACAAGACTTTTAAAAATCAATCCGTCAAACACATGTACTAGAATGACTTCGCAAGTGCACAGCTGATATCTGAACTTGATTTTAAAAAAAAACATAAACGATACATTCCGTTCCACGCCTGACTTTGAACTCGGTCCACTTATGCAAATCTGGCCGTCAAGACAAAGAACTTGCAACTAATGACGAGGCGGATCACACTTCCGAGGAGGAAATAAGCTGGAGCCACGAAGAAACACGCCATTAAGTCACACCTGTTATTGAGGGATGGAGAGTAGGGTGCATCGAAAAAACCAAGTTTTTGATATCAAATTTGTAATCGTGCGGAAAAGTTGCCTTATGTTATTGTTAGTATATGTGCAAAATTTTTTTTATCTGAGTTAATATCTTTAGTTGCCTTTAGGGGCTGCTTATCTGGAATTTGGCCAGATAAGCAGCCCATAAAGGGAACTAAAGAAATTAATCAGCATCAATAAAAATTTGCACAAGCTCTAAGGAGTAATATGGCAATTATTCGGCACTGGTAAGACTTAAAAATTCAATTTCTTAATTTTTAAAAACAATATACATTGAAAAAACGATAAAATAAGCGAATTTTGCATAATAAATGGTCTCAGAGACAACTAAAGATATTAACTCAGATCAACAAAATTTTGCACATATACTAACAATAACATAAGGCAACTTTTCCGCACTATTACAAATTTGATATCAAAAACTTGGTTTTTTCGATACACCGTAATGGAGAGCACAGTTAGAATGACGCTTGCCTTGCATACCATAGCCCTGTACCACCCCTTCAGATTTCGCTGATTTAAGGTTATGAGACGATGGTTGATGGTTGGTCGACGTACATTTTCAGGCCTGTGTGCTTGGTCAGAGACCAGCTTATAAACCTTCTTCATGTAAGACAGACATAACGCACACACTTACACACATACGTGACCTCCCCAATTTTGACATGTCCCTGAACGAGAGTGGTTATGAGACTAAATGTTAAAAATTTGTAGCGATAACGTTGCCTTGAACGGCATCAATGGCAACTCCTAAAGAACTACGTCATTGTTTATATAAATAAATGAATGATTCACGTCAGCTGCTACGGTATCGTTATTTTTGAAAAGCTTAAACATTATCTTTTATACCCGCACTGTTGTGTATCTCAGATCCTTAAAGGGATATATATTCCAGGTTCGGGCCAGAGCCAATGCCAAAGTATCGGCCGACCCATTAACAATCTGTGCAGCAAAAAGTTCAACGAATGCAGATGGGGTATTTTTTAAAAATACCTGAATAAAACATTTAAGAAAAGGTAGCCATTGTAAAAGCTTACACAACCAAATGAAACTATTTATCCTGTCTGGAACTGACATAACATAATTTTAAAGTGAGTGGTAAAAAAAAAATGTGTTGTTATGACTATCTTTCTTAATGAGGTACTGATAACAATTGATCAAAAAAATAGCTGGCTAAATGAAGAACTGCTTGTATCAGGAAACTTATTGACCACTCCCCCAGAAGAAAAGTCTACGAGAACTGATACATTACGGGTGTGGCCATAGGGACTACAAAGTGCATGCCTGACTTCCGTAATATCTTCGGGCCTCCTCAGCCTTGGCCTTCAACAGGAAAGGCCATTGGATTTTGCCATGACGTCATCTTTTAATAGATTTTTTTTTAGTATGGTGGGTGGTCTGTGAATAATATAGTTATATAGTTTGGGCTCACCACTGATTAAAGAATGCAGTTGGTGACTCTGTTTTACTATCGTAATTGACTATGTTTTTTAGCGCATGTAAATTCCATAAGATTTGTTCTTTCACATGGTTAAAGCGTCTGCCTTGAGATCGGACCTCCTCAGAAGTGCGGAGGTTTGAATCTCAACCGCATCCAGTCAAATTTTATTGCGTAATAATATCTTAAATAGAAATAAAAAAAATGACTCAAATTAAACAGTAAAGGTATTTGGGTGCAGAAATGTTCAAAATTAAAAATATTTGAAATTTCACCACTTTTGGTAAACTTTAATTCTAATATTAGCCCAGTCAAAATAGACGAAAATAAGGCAAAACTGAAGAAAATTTTCCACCAAGCTGAAAAATCGATATATACCTTAAGAATATCATTATACAAGAATTCTCTATAAAACTCCCCTTGATAACGATTAGAGCTAATTTTCATTCAAGGTCAAATGTCAAAATATGCTAATAGACCGGTAATTGAAAATAACAAAAAAGTCCTGTGAGATGATGCTTTATCAGTTCTTTTTTAATGGCTTGAAACATTGTAACAACTTTTAAAACATTCAGAATTAATTTGTCAGTGTTGCATTTTTTATTATGAATGTCAATTTGAATTTAATTAGCTACAAATTGATTAATTAAGAAGATGAATCCGATTATGTTTCTTGGAGATTTTAAAGACAGTTTAATTTTAAAGTTAGATTTTAAAGACAGTTTAAAGACAGTTATAATTTTGGCTTATAAAAGTTTGAATTGGAACTAGCTAAAGACCCTGTTTGACGAATTTCTTTCTGAGGTGTTGTTAGTGTGTTTCCTGTTGAGAGTAAATATTGTGTGGAAGCGGTGTAAGTGACAGATTCTGTAACAAACCAACTTGTTTTAATTCATCCTTGATAAAGTTCATGTAAAACTTTAAAAAAGTTTATTGTAAATTATAATTAAAAAACTTTTCCCAGCTATCCTGTTAATACAGCCTTTATTAGAAATGCATTCACTAAAGAAAGCCCCTTAAAATTATGAAAGCATTTTCTGTGAGATCCGTGTTAAAGGTAAATGAATTGAAATCAATAACTATTCACAGTCAATTTTTCATTATAAAGAGTGAATTTCTTTATAGAACAAACGCCGGTGGCCTTTTTAGTCGAGCAAAGCGATTGCCCTGATACAAATGTGCACCACGCGTTGCCTTATCAATTTCTTGGTAATTTGTCTCAGCATTTCCCCCAGAGGCATAACTTCATGTAAGCTTTGTCAAAATTGTAATAAGCATCTGTCTTTTTTTAATAGGAAATAAACATATAATTTTGGTCCATAGAGATATACTTGTATTATCAATAATACCATTTTTATTTTTTTTTATAACTTTTTCCAAAGAAATTTGATTTATTCTTTTAATTTACTTTTGATATATTACCTAAAAAAATTGCTTACTTATAGAGAAAAACCTCCTTAACCCAAAGCCAGAATTGAATAAATGGTCCAAAAAATTGCATTAAAGCAATTTCAGCTTACAAAAGAAAACACCAAGTGATATTTTTTTCTCCAAGCTGTTTAAAAATTAAAAATTAAGATGTTTTCTAACAGAAAATGATATAGTTTCTTAAACTTACAGAAATTAACCTTAAAACTACCCTTCGATTGGTCGCTTAAACTTACAGAAATTAACCTTAAAACTACCCTTCGATTGGTCGAGTGTCCGCAAGTGTCCGCAACTTATTACATTTGTAACTGCTGATACGTATTGCGACTGTTGAGAACATAATTTGTAATCGGGACTCGTACAGCGGTAGTGTGCCCAGAAAAACAGAAAATAACTGCTAACATAAATACTTTCTGTACTTTTCTTTGTTATTTGTGAATTCTGCCTAATTTTTTTCCTTACTTAACGTATACTTCCCATAGCTACTTTGCTGCCAAAAATTTTCTGTAATGTGACATTTTTTTGGGTTGTAATATCGGATATTCTTAATATACTTTTTTGACATAGCGATAGAAAATTGACATCCACAAGTAAATGTTATCCCAGCGTCAAATTGATAGTGAGTTTCCCCTAGATAATTCTTTAGAAATTGCTTTCATTACGGAGTTTTCAAAGACATGAGTCACGTTCGCCACTTAACTTTAATTAATATCAGAGAAGCTCTGTGTGACTTCACTCTATTCGTCTTGTTCGGTGCGATAGTTGTCCCAAAGATCAAAGGGGAACGAGTGCTCTCGAAAACTGTTCGGGACCCGAAAAGTACATTTGGCCATGCAAGTTACTTATAAATCTTCAAAACTACTGACACTTTGAACAAGATGGAGGGCTGGGGAGCCCAGTTTGTTAGGCAATCGCCTAGCATGCGGAAGGTCCCAGGTTCAGGTCCCAAATAACTGCCGACCTATATACGGCCCGTGAAGCCAAAAATGTGAGACAAATGATAACCCTTGTGGAGAGAGTACACGTTAAATATCCTACAAAATCCTGACGCTCAGTACAATGTTACCCTTAACGGTTGCGTTACACTCTAAAAAATGAATGCTAAAAAAAACGACGAAATTTTCCTTAATTTTGACGATTCCGTTACTGGCAAACGCTCCGAGTTTTCGTTTCCTCAAAGTGAGGTAATTTCAATCGTCATTTTTATGAGGATTTGAATGTCGTCTAATCTAAAGAAATATTTCTTCATTTTTGAGCATGTGAGTTCAACAATGAGAATCAGTTTCCTGAAAATCAAGATACAGAATCGTCAAATCACGATCGTAAAAGTGAGGATTCGCGTTTGCTCAAAAGTCACGTGATAGTTTGAAGAAGCAATCCTCAAAATTAACAAAATGAGGCTTGATGATTCATAAATCGTCAAAAAAGAAAGTTTTATTTCTGAGAGTGTAGGTGCCTAGGCTCAGATGTTGACTCGTCACTTGTCTGTGGTTTTAAAATACGACAACTGTCGCCATTAGCCCTCCTGTAGCTCCAGTGCCACGATAATTCCAACTAAACTTAACTCGAATACAACGGCTAGCGTTACGTCACGAAGATCTACTTTGGCTTCATCATACCAGACTCAGTAAAGCATGCCTCAGCCTTCAAAAACACTCTCTTTACAAAAAAAAAATTAGTTATGATTCTGTCAAACCAACACAAGTGGCATGCGCCCGTTTCTAAAAGATCGTGATTGTTGTAATGCGTATGCAAATGATTTGGTGATGCATACACATTTTTTTCTAGTTACCATCATGCGGATATCATGGTAGAAGACCATTGTACGAGAAATTTATTCATTGTTGCCAGCAGTGATATTATCTGTTAAAAGACGAGAAATGGATATCAATTGTTCTTGAATTGGTTCAAAAGCGCGTACCTTTATGTGATAACACAGCTAATTGTAATCTGACCTGATATACTCATAATAGTGTTTCCGCTTCTTAAAAAATTAAAATAATAATGTTTACTAAAGTATTTAAAAGAATAGCGGTGTATTGTGATGGTTACTTTCCCCGTCTTATTGTTCTTTTAACAATGCATATCTACTATATTAATCAAAGTTTAAATGAAACCGCTACGACGAGTGTGTACAATTTTGTAATTAATAATGATAAGAAGTGATTGATTAATTTTTAAAATGTGTTTGGGAAATGTCAACTAATTTGCCAACTTAGTACAGACTCATAACATTGTCATTCAAAAAGTTTTAATTAAATAATTTTCAGCAATTTCATGAATGTAAAAAATTCCAAATATTTAGAATAAAATTCTTTAGCTCTTCTTCGAATTTGATGATTGTGAAGTAAAGTTCTTTGAAGTAGATTTTTTTGCAATAAGTACTTGTGCCTTACAGGATTAAAACATTTTTGCGACATTTTTTTCCAGGATAAATATTACATTCAACGCTATGCCCACAATCTTGGTATGTCTTAAAAGGGTACAAGTTAAAAGGTCCTCTGAAACAATACTATTCCCGATTTTTCTTCTTTACTAAACAACCATATTGCCTGAGGTTGATGTAGAAATACAGTCGAGCATCCTATTTTGTTTCTCAAGATAATCCTAATTCAGGACGATTGTAATCCTTCAAATGTCGCAAAAATATAAAGGAAATAAAAACGAGGAATAAAATATTCTAAAATTACCATTATCAACCTAACCAATTTCGTCGCTATTGAGCACACTTCTTAGCTGAATAGAGCTTCCAGTCATCTTCGCATTAAGGCATTGTGAACATGACTTTCGAAGCTTCATTCAAATGACCTTAAACACTAGTATTGCCATCGATCATGGAGGAGGATGTCTTTCTAACTGCCAGTTGAATTTGTTTGACATAAATGTACCCCACGATTTAAGTCCTGGATCGAAAAATGTAAAAAAAAAAAGAAATTGAATTGTGGTGTCTTAAACGCCACAAGACATGTATTATTTTGCTAGTTTTAATTTAGTTGGGGCAAGCTCACTGCACCGTTTAGGGGTATACTCGACAGACATTATTCTGACAGAGGTACACTATAAAAATATTCTTGCTTCAAATGCTTTTTAGTTCATTGTGTTAGGGTGTAAGGTTTTTTTTTAATTGTAAATTTGCTTTTTTAACAAAATTTTTATTGTTGATTGATTTTGTATTGTCATCGATCATGGAGGAAGATATCTTTCTAACTTCTTGACGAATTTGTTTGACATAAAGGTACCCCACGATTTAAGTCATGAATCGAAAAATGTAAAAAAGAAATTGAATTGTGGCGTCTAAAACTTTACAAATTATTTATTATTTTGCTAGTTCTAATTGAGTTGGGGCAAACTCACACCGTTTAGGGGTATACTCGGCTGACATAATTATGACAGAGGTACACTATAAAAAATATTCTTACGTCAAATGCTTTGTAGTTCATTGTGTTAGGGAGTAAAATTTTTTCATTGAAAATTTGGTTTTTTTAACAAAATATTTAATGTTGATTGATTTTTTGAATGAAACCTCGTTATTTTTTGCACACATTGAAAAGTGGATCCAGCACACATGACACATTGTCAAAATCTTGTCTGCTGGATAACTTTTTGGTTTCAAGAACAGCTACACCATATTCATCTTTGAAATCACAAAGTTAGTGCACTAATTTATCACTTTTATAAAAAAAAGCACATTTAATTAAAAATATATAAAACTCAGGTTTTACAATAGAATAGAAGGTTTTAGAATCAATGTTGAATGAAACAAAGGACACAAATGTTCTGACAGAGGTACACTATAAAAATATTCTTGCGTCAAATGCTTTTTCGTTCATTGTGTTAGTAGTGTAAGATTTTTTTATTGTAAATTTGCTGAATATTTTTTAACAAAAAAAAAATAATGTTGATTGATTTTCTGAATGAAAAACCTGGTTATTTTTTGTCACACATTGAAATGACCGTGTCAAAATCTTGTCTGCTGGATCCCTTTTTGGTTTCAAGAACAGGTACAGCCTATTAATTTTTGAAACCAAAAAATTGGTACACAAATTTATCACTTTTATAAAAAAAACGCAATCCTTTTCGTTACAACTTTTTCAAACAACAAAATCGACAGAAAGAACTCTATCGTATCCATCTTTATAGAAAAAGCAGTAGTAAAAAATAGCAATGCATTCCACTGCTTTTTGCGCGTGCCATTTTTTAAAACCCTGTTTCACCACTCACGCGTGACAATACTTCCGTCTTGCGATAAAAGAACTTTACCTATCGTAAAGCGTCGCTAAATTCTGGGTTGGGGTGACTAATTTTCCTGATTGGGAGGACGCGGATGGGTTGTAATGTCTTCTTTAAGGGAAAAAGGTTTGTGGCGTACAGTGTGTCATTTAAAAAAATCTAGAAGGAAAATCTCCGAATAAGGGTTAGGTTAGGTCGCACTACAGCTATACGAGGGCTGTTGGCAACGGTTTTCGTAGTTTTAGAACCACAGTCAAGTGGTTTTAAATGAAAGTAAGCCATTTCATTTCGTTATATATTTATGCCAAATAATCATAACTTATGCGAAAATGAAAAATGCAAGAAAAAACCAGACTTACTACCATTTACATATGTTCTCTACTATTTATAAATCGTTCTTATCATACAATTTTAATTTTATACACAAACACGTCTTTTATTTATTTCATTTTTTTTTTTTTTGATTTGATGATTTTAACAGAATTTATGCTAGAACGCAAAGTTATTCATTTTTGATTCTTTAATCCATATAATAACTAAGGATTAGAACTAAAATAGCAAATCCTTTTTTAATACCTCTATAGACCATCTAAACTTAAAATTCAGTTGTTTCTTTAGAGCAATTTTACGGTATTCGGAGTATTTCATGTCGATCGGTATCATAAGAAGGATATGTGACTTGAATTTACAAAGGATAAGTTGATCCCTTTTGTCTATTTCAGCTCTTCTAGGCATTTATTATTGTCCTTAAAAGATTTACTATTTACGGTCAAATGATTTTTGGTTCCAACAAAATTTAGCAGTTTAGCGTCTTACCCATGAAAATCTAAGTATGATTGAGTCAAGTTTAATCTTTAAATTGGGCAATAAATATGTAACTAAAACAACATAATTTAAATTTATAAAAGCGAATAAATCTTAAAGACTTTTTGAAGAGGATGTGCATAATTTAAAAATTTATAAGGAAACGTCCGTAAAAGATAATTGAGTGTTAAAGTGGCTGGTTTAGTAATTGAAAGGTTTTAAAAAGTATTAAATATATTTATACTTTTTTATATTATTGGCATATAGTTAAAGTCATTTGTGTTAAGCAAATGTTCTAAAATTAAGTAATTGGTAATTTTTGGACCATTTAATATATTAGGTCTGGGTGCACAAGATTTCAAGGTAAGCTATAATAATAAAAGAAAGAGTCTGTCTGTGTGTATGTCTGTGGATCGCAAAAGACCTACTTAGACTGCTCTAAAAAATTCGAAATTTTTAATATAGATTCCTTTTAATACCTACGTGTGCACCTGAGGCTTAGATTTTTCATATTTGATTGACATTTTTAATTAATATAATTAGTTTTTAAAAAAAACGTCATCCACGTGGGATTGCGGGACCATAACAGGGCTTGAAAATACATGGTCCGGGCCGAAACGGGGGCTTGACGCCATCCTCTATTAGTTTGATTGAGATATGCGCTCGCCCTAGGGCTGCTTCATCCTCTATTAGTGTTTGCTCTTTTAGGTGCGCATGCGACAACACGAATTTAATTTTGTTTTAATTTTGAGTGTATTTTCACAAGGTAAGTATGCCTCTAAAAGGAAGCAATGCGAAGTTAACGGGTTCCCAGTAAGGTGGAACCATACTGCTAGTAATGCATATTTTAAGCCTAGTTGCGTTAAATAATAACGTTTATGAAAATTTTGTTACCTGTTTGCATAACTCCATCGATAGTATAAAAATGAACAAAAAATTAATCATAGTTTAATATTATGCACAGATGGATGCGATCATATATTTGAGAGAAAAAAAATAATTATCGATTTTTTTTTCTAGTTTGTCCACCATCAATCACTTCATCTTTAAATTAAAAAAGCACATTCATTCCATTCCAGATATTCTTTATTGTTTCAAAATACCGTTGTTTTCGAAAGCTATTGTTTGACGGGCGTGTTCAGGTGCAACGAACTTTTTTAGCGAACAAGACTAATGGTTGTTCGAACAAAAATTGGCTTGTGGTTCTACACCCATCAGGAATTTTAAGTGGTTAATATAAGATTGTTCAACCTTCCGGATCAAACTTTATAAAAAATCTTTCGTTTTATTCTTGTAGAGCAAATATCAGCATCACTTTACATCTTCCTATTCATGTATAGTTGTATACCTTCTTGAAAACATTTTACCGATGAATGATGCTGCATCATTATTCATCAGTATGTTTCTTTCTTTTATGTATTTCATACAGGAAACATATTGAGTAATAAGAATTTAAGAAAATGGATCAATAAATAAAAAAATACTTAGACGACTTTCAAAATATGTAATATTTATAATCGTATATTTATTTATACTACAATAGCCTTGTTTAGAAGTATATAACACTTTTTTTATACGACGAAATTAATTATTTTGAACTTGCTCTAAACTTCCATGACTTTTTCTATTTTTAGAGAAGAGGCTTAACATTTAGTAAAGTGTAAGCTCCTGACTAAGACCCTATGACTTTTGTTGTTAAATTTGTTTACAATCTTGAAAGCATGTGCTTTATTTACATGCTTTATGATTGTTTGTTTCTACCCCATTTTTTGTTGGGGATAATAATAGTATCTTATTAATGTTGTTATAATAGTATCTTATTATAACATCTTCATAAATTTGTTTAGTTGTTTTAGATGACACAAAGGTTTTCCCAGTGTTAGGCCTAGACTAAGTACTAAATTTTAAATATATAAATATATATATATATATATATATATATATATATATAAATATATATATATATATATATATAAAATATATATATATATATATAACATAAAATAAAAAAAACAGAGAGCTAGACCTGATGTATGTGCTATACACTCTCAGAAATAACACTTTCATTTTTGACGATTCATGAACCCTCAAGCCTCATTTCTGTAATTTTGAAGATTGTTTCGTCAAACTATCACGTGACTTTTGAGTAAACGCGAATCCTCACTTTTACGATCGTGATTTGACGATTCTGTATCTTGATTTTGAGGAAACTGAATCTCATTGTTGTACTCACATGCTCAAAAATGACGAAATATTTCTTTAGATTAGACGACATCAAAATCCTCATAAAAATGACGATTCAAATTTCCTCACTTTGAGGAAACGAAAACTCGGAGCATTGGCCAGTAACGGTATCGTCAAAATTAAGGAAAGTCTCCTCGTTTTTGAGCATTCGGTTTTTAGAGTGTAGTTATGCAAATGTTTGTTTAGAAAGCAATTTTATCACTACTTCATTACATAATAAATGGTTGCCCTTTTCGATCAGGTGCACTTCTGGATGCTGATCGAAAGGAATGGGCACAGAGATCCCGCTCTGGATAGGCGGTCTCCAAAAGTGGGTAACGGGCGTCACCAAGCAGACCACCTGTGAGGAGGTCATCAGGGCGGTGTTCGCGGCCAACAACAGCGACAAGAGACAACAGCCCCACCGGGACCACAAGCACTACGTCATAGTCGAGCGGTGGCACAAAGTGGAAAAGCCCCTGGACCCCCGCTCCCGGCTCCTCAAGGTGACACCCCACAACAACCGCGAAACATTTGACGAGTACGCGGGAAGAACCGATTGATTTTGTAGAGAAGTTTCCTTAGCAGGCCACTTTGGCGATGATAGCGAGTGATCGCCTAAACTTGTGTAAGGAAACCAGTTCCTACCATAGATATCATAGTTAAAGCAATAGAGTGACAGATCACGTGACCTCCAATACTAAAGACGGGACGCCCAAGCAATGACGTCAGTGGTGTAGGTCACGTGATATGCCGATGTAGTACTTTAACTACTATATCTGTGGTTCCTAGCTACCAAGTTCAGGCGATTGGCGATCCCGACGCTTGGACCAAGCCAAGAAGAAAGAGAGAAACCGGTTTTATGCCGCCAAGCAGACAGTTGCGGGCGACCGCCTAATGAATCAATCGCTTCTTCCCGTGTACTCTTCATTTGACGAATACACGGGAAGAACCGATTGATTTCTTTAGAGTGTTTCCGTTAGGTTAGGTTTGAAATATCGTCGCACTAGAGCTACACGAGGGCTATTGGCGACGGGCGTCGTATTTTAGAACCACAGTCAAGTGTCGAGCCAACACCTGAATAGGCACCCAACACAACCGTTAACGGCGACATCGTACGCAGCGTTAGGACTTTGAAGGATATTTAACGTGCACTCCCTTACACGGGGTATAATTCGTCGGACATTTTTGGCTGCACGGGCCGTTTATAGGTCGGCAGCTATTTTTGGCGATGCCCGGACCCGAACTTGGGACCTTCCGCATGCTAAGAGAGTGCTTAACCGACTGGGCTCCCCAGTCCCTTAGAGTGTTTCCGTAATTGTGTAAGGGCGGACATAGGTGACCGAAAATCGGTTTCTCTTTCAGTTCTTCAATCGCGGTACAGCTGTGGAAATAAAAAAGTACCCACTAGTGATTATTTTGGCCGTTAGTCACCCTATAGAATCGGGCCTTTTTGACATTGTGAACAATTAACATTCTGAGTTAATTGCACGACACAAAATTTGCATAAGGGTCCATCTTCATATTAAAAATGTTACTAACTTTAAAATTTACAATAGCAACACCCCTTTTTGAATCCATATTTCAAATCTCTGACCTATGTTAATACGAAATGCCAAATTTTGTTAGTTTTTAAGCATTATTAGAGGAGTTAGGGACGTGCCGTGCAAAGTTTAGGTCCCATAATGTAAAATGAGTAGCACATAAAAAACTATCCCGATCTATAAATAATTAAGATAATGAAACGAATTTTTTACTGAAAAGACATTATAATAACCCAAACAAAATGCATTTAATATTGGGGTATTTAAAACAATTTTTATATTTTTGAATAATTATTATATTAATTTTTTAAAAAAATATGAATGGAAACCCCTTAATATTTTTGAAGAAATAAATTTAAGACAAGAAGTTTAAGCGAAATCCCAATTTTTAAAAATTTTTATTCATAATTTGCTGAGTAAATCACAAAATACTTTTTTAATACCCTTTAGGGGACTGTGTATAAGATTACGTGTGTAATTGATAAATAAAGACGGCTTTGCATGCATGCTTGCTTGTCATTTTAGGGATGGTCCCCAAAATGTCCACAAGTGATTCGATTGAATAACTCGTCAAACATTCATCCAAATGTAACAAAAACTTAGATTTACGGGTTTTCAAGAGTGCTTAACATTTCTAAATTATTAAAATTGGGTGTTTCTATTGGAAATTTCAAAGATCGCAATATTTTTAATTTGAAGACGGCCCCTTATGAAAATTTTGTATCGTGCAATTAACTCGGAATGTTAATTGTACACAATCTCAAAAAGGTCCGATTCTAAAAGTTGACTAACGGATGAAATAACCTCAAGTGGGTACTTTTTTATTTCCACGGCTGTACAAACGTGTGACTCTTTTCCCTGATCTCTTGGCGTGAATCAGGGTTGCCGCAAAACAAAAACAAAGCGAGTAACCGGCTTCTTTACACACCGGCTTCTTTACACTATACAAGCGATTTCTCGCTATCATCCCCAAAGAGGCTATTAAGGAAAGCCTTCTACGAAATCAATCGGTTCTCCCCGTGTACTCTTCATTTACTTTCTACAGGAAGCGCGTTTACATGAGCCATCGAATCCATGGAATGAAGAGCAAATTCCGCAAATTTTCCCTCTTGGGGATTTTCGCCCAGGCAGAACCGAAATTGCAGGGTTCATTGGGGGGTTTCGCAAAGCCTCCTATGAAGGAGGGTTTCATGTTTCATTCCATGGATTGGGCCACAGACTATTATTTGGGTTAGAAATCCTGCTCGACTACTTTTTCCCCTAATGGTGGGTTTGGCATTCCATGGATTCGATGGCACATGTAAACGCGCCTATGGTAACGCAAATAAAAGTGGCCCGGCTTAGAAGTAGGGATAAGACCGGAAATACCACCAACTCAAAAACCAATGCAAGAACAGGTTTGCCTTGTCAAGCCATTGATCGCTGCAATATTATGCCCAAATGAGAGAATTATTTGCCGATAACTATGTATGTCATTTTCACATGTAATGGGTTAACGTAATCGATTCCGGCTGCCTATTTCTGGCCTCCTTTAAGAGCTTTAACTCAGCCAATTACGCTTCGAAATTTAGAACCCTGTTCAAGTGACGAAGTCGGGCATCCAACGGAACTTCGAGCGACATCGTACGCTAACGCCGTCGGGACTTTCGACTCCACAGGTTTAACGAGGACGTATATCGCAGTGTTTTCGGGCACCCCGGTGAATTTTAGATGATTTTTTCCACCAACACGAATACGTCTGTAGTATGGCTAGGACAAGGACAGTACCAAGAACCTTCTCGGTGTGAGGCTCACCGCTTACACCTCTCGGCCACCGGGGGGCCATTTTCACATGTGCACTGATATGATCAATTCAAATTTAAACTAATATCTGGACTCGTAATAGTCCAAGTGCAGCTCTAGTCTAGTAACAATCATATCAAACAATGAAAAAACTGATGGCAAGTGAAGCCATTGAGTGCCTTAGTAATTTATGAATTCGACTTGAAGTCTTTCGAGCGCGCGCGCTAATGCTCTAGACTGGGAATTTTTAATAGTAGCCAGTGGCTACCAGAGTGAAAAAAAATGGTAGCCACATTTGGATTTTTAGTAGCCAGTTTTAAATTTAAGTATATACGGCAAAAAGAAGTGCGACTTTCCACAAAACAAAATTTTATTGAGGACATTTTTGATACGAAAAGATTGACAGTAAAAAAAGAATCATACCAAATATGTAAGTGTATTATGTAATTGACCATTATTGAAAGGAAAAAATTATTTTATGTACATACAGTTCAACTTCTATTGGTTTCGGAGAATTCATGATGTCGTCCACGATTGTTCATTAAATTTTCTCATATTAGAACTGTTTAAATGAATAGTTGAGATCGCTATCAGCTGTAAATCAATCACCTGTAAATTGCTAATATCGTAAAGCAAGATTAAAAAATCAAATTTGCATTTGCGATTTTCGTCGCCCAGCTCCATTTCCGACACACGGAGGCCGACTCAGTGACATCACACAAAACACCGGCCAATGATTAGGGAAAAATTTCACCGATGAGCAACAACTGTCATCAAATCTTTCTTCCCGACAGAATGGAATCGGAGAGTTTCTTTTTTAATTATTACTTTAGAAATGCAGCTTCATTGTTAATTACTTGCTGAACAAAAAGGAAAAATTATGATCGCCACTTTTGGCGACTGGGATTCGATTTTTAGGTAGCCACTTTCGATGTAATAGTCGTCAGTTGGCGACTGGCGACCGCCAATCTAGAGCTTTAGCGCGCGCGCGTGTCTTGAATAATTATTTTCCCTGCATTCGTAGCTCGATGCCGGGGCCAGTTTCATTTGCGCCACCCTGTTGTACTTTTAATGACTTGACTGACACATTACATTATCTATATTTGAAGGCTGACGAACTAAGATGCATGACGTCATATTAGTGGACCGATTCTGTGGTTTCGTCAAATGATTGTTCATTTCTCAAACTGCTTTTATTTTTGATAAAAGGCGATTCAAGCCATTATTGGTCAAATAGGCAAAACTAGGTCTACTAATGCGGCATTGTATTGGTTAGTTCTTAGGACTTTTTAATATAAGTGGTATTGCACAATATGAGGAACCTAGAAGCAAAGGAGTACAATTAATTGTACAGGGTGGTTATAAAATAACGCTCCCTATTCGGAGTGGTCTGTAGCTTGAATGAGTAATCCAAATACAAAAAACTTTGAGACACTTACTAATCAAGAAGGGGGAAAAAGAATGGAATCATAAAAGACAAACTCGTCGCTTGACCAGGGTTCTATTTAGAACCCTGGTCAAGCGACGAGTTTGTCTTTTATGATTCCATTCTTTTTCCCCCCTCCATTCTTTACCAGGCGTGATTGGATGTGTTGGCCGTAATTAGCCGTAATTGGCTACTCCTCGTAATTATAACCTTGGTCAAGAGACGAGTTTCTGTGTTATAATTCCATTCTTTTTCGTAAAAAAGAAACTCGTCTCTTGACCAGGGTTCTAAATTACGAGGCGTAATTAGCTGTGTTGGCAGTAATTGGCCATAATTTACTACGTTTCGTAATTTAGATTCTGGTCAAAAGACGAGTTTTTTTTAATGATGATTATTTTTTATGATTATTTTTTAGGATTTTGTCTTTTTTATGATACCATTCTTTTTCCCCCCTCTTGATTAGTAAGTGTCTCAATTTTTGTTGCATTTGGATTATTCATTCAAGCTACAGACCACTCCAAATAGGGAGCGTTATTTTATAACCACCCTGTGCTTTGATAATGTAGAAACCGGGTTAGCAATCCTCAGAGAAGTTAGCTTATATTAGCAGTTGTACAAAATTCGCAATGGCCGCACCTTAAAGTAATTCACTACTACCCTTCTACCATTTGACTCCACAGCAATAACTGTGTGCACTTAACTTCAATACTAAAGAAACTGCATGCGTACAGTACTTGGCTTCTAAGGGCCTCGTATTAAAAGATTGACCATTGTAAGAAATGTTTTCTAGGAATTAACTTTATTTTAATTATCATTAAGTACTTGTTTATTACATACCACCAGTACGAAATTCTTAAATGTTATGCAGGCACTTATCGAAATATTTAAAATTAACTCAATTCTGTGTATACTTGTCTCGCCTTAGAGCACCAAGATTTGCTCTAATTTTAATATCTGTTTACCTACTCAACAGGTGTGGAACACTTGGGGACTGGAGCAGTGTAATGTCCGGTTCCTGCTGAAGCGCGCCCACCACGCCCAGACGTCCGGATCCACACCTCGAGACATCAAGTCCCACCGGAGGAAAGTCAGCAGCAAGTCGACCAAGACATGGCACCCCAGGAAGCTCAGGTCAGAGTCGGAAGACGACGGAAGCGTGGCCATCGACGACGACCACTTCCCCGCCACCGAGGAACAGTTGAGGAACCTCATATCCTCCCAGAGCGACGCCATCTCGGCGCAGCTCAGGAGACTGAAGGACAAGGACGAGGAGATAGAGGTCATCGAGAATGAGATCCACACGGAGAGGATGCACCAGATCGGGGCCAACTATGTCCTGGACACTTACCTCGCCGAGTCCTCCACCAGCGAGGGGGACGGTACATCAGCTAAGAACTCAGCGGATCTCCCAAGAACTGACGACGCGAACAAACCCACCTGTGATATTTTCGACCACTGTATCGAGCTGTACGAGAAGGTCCTGCAGATCTGCGACCAGGTCCACCGCGAGGAGTTGACCATCAAGGACCTGACCCACCAGATCCAGCAGAGCGTCCAGCTGAAGGACAGGGACGGATGCAGGCTCGTCCTGGACGACCACCCCGAGATCGCCTACGCCAGTCCGGAGAGGCTGGAGGAGATCTTGAGCAGGACCAGGCACGACATTGAGAGGCTGCTGGGCATCAACCAGACCCAGCAGAAGACCATCAGCCAGAACGAGAAGACCCTGGTGGACTGCGCGAAGATCATCGAGGAGAAGCACTACTACCTTCAGCACTTGAAGTCCGACTTGGAGAGGTTGGACAAGGACAATTTGAGACTGCAGGAGGAATTCTCGGCTGTTCAGGTGATCAGCATGGACAAAATGAGCAGTTGCGATGCCCCTGAAAACGGCGACAGCAATTCCGATACAGGATTGAGTTCGTTGCACAGTAGTAGTGACGACGGTGTTCCTGTACTGGACACGTTAGTCTAGTTAGTTTTTGCACAAATGAGAAAAGACATTGACTTTTGAATCCATTGTAATTTGTAGCCTGCTTTATTTTAAGTTTAAATGTTAAAAGATTTATTTAAAATTAATTTTTTGCTCAAAAATTTTTGTAATTTAAACTATCTTCTTCCAAATTTTTAATTTAAGAATGTTGTTTAAACTACATTTTTGCTGGATTTATTTTCCGTTTAATTAATAATTTATCAAAGAGATAAATTCTATTTCATATCATAAAGAGCATTATTGTTTATTGTTTTAAATAAGACCAAACATTTAGAAAAAATTACAATTGCAACAATCAGTAGCAATAAGTTCCAAACATTTAGAAACTAATTAGTTTTTTTTTCTTTGTTCATTTGTGGATTCTGTGTGTACAAATAAAAGAAATTGAGGGTGCAATTCTCACACTACCAATGACAAAAGTGTTCGTATAACATATAGTATGTAAATGTATATATTAAAGATGCATAATTATACATGTGTGAACCAAAATAAATATAATTTTTAAAAAGATTGTTATTCTAATTTAACAAACGGAGCCCTCAAATGTATGAAACTGCAGCGGTCTCAGTAATCCACAGTATACCAAAAGGATCCTCAAGATGGAGATGAGTTACCTCGCCTTATATACTACTGCATTCGTTGTTATTTAGAATAGTGTTAGGAACGCAGATTTAATTCTGCGCCCTCTAGCGTGAGGATGGTATAGAGACGCTAGTGTGTGGTCGTAACAGCCACAAAACCAGGCTTATTAACAAAAGCATTTTTTTTTACTTTCATGCACTGACATCAGTCAAACACGAAACAGGCAGAGAAATATTTCGGGAATGCTTGTGGCGCCATCTCTTGCACATCGTTAATAATAATATTTCAAAAAATTTTAATTACATAAATCTGAATAAATTTTAATTAACAATGCTTCATTAAGGTTTCAAGTGGTGGTTGTTAACAGTCAAATCATTTAATACGAAGTCTATTTAATAGTTTTTATGTGTCTAGACTAATATATATGCTACTATACCAATTGAAATCAAAATAGCTCTTATTCTTCATCTTAAACTTGCATTTAGTCTCACTGTAAAAAGATAGATGGCAGCACCAAAATATATATGTTTTATCTGTAAGTAAATAAATGAAATTCTTCTTCAATATAACATACATCTTTATAGTTCCCTACTACGATTGCACGCATCAGTGAATTATACAATTTTTGATATTTCAGATAGGAAGCCGTTCTTGTTATTGAAAAAAAAATGTTATAAAGATTGTAAAAAAAAACACATACTTCATCAAACATCCGTACTAGAAATATTTTCGAAAAAAATGAAGAAAAAGAAGTTATCCTATTTAGGATGTAACTACTGAGTCAATCATCTATATCCTAGTTCTATGACTGGAAGCGTGTGCAAAATCATGTAAAATTAATTGTGGCCAAAGATACAAACTCGTACCGTAACACTAAGCTAACTGCAGAAGAAGAAAAAACTTCCCAAACTGTTTAAAATGTTTTTCCCCAAAATTGTTAGAGCAAATCAAAGCAAATCAAGATCAAAATTTCTAAAAAATAAATCAATTTAACATTTTTTAACTGACTTTTATAAGGATCAAAGTTTTAAAAAAAGCTCTGAATTACCCAGATTTCTTAATTAATTCAAAAATAATAAATAAAGTAATTGTAACTATTGAAACAATCAATATATAGGAAAAGTTTCGATTTTTTATTAATTTTATTTTCAAACAATTCATCAGTCGGCTATTTTCAAATTTTTCATAAATGTACGACTGAGGTATTTAAGGAAAAGGAAAGTTAACTTTAAGGCTGGTATCCGTTAGACATATCATCATCAAATGGAAATATTTCTATATAGAAGAGAGTGGGGCTAAAGGGTTCACCCATTTTTTTTGCCCAGAATTCAAGCTAGACGATGCTGTCAAGTACTAGTCTAGCGGAAGATCGCTTACGTTTACAGTATAAGTATCGTTTCGCTATGCGTTTGAGTATCAGTGGCTCAGTAAAAAATTCGTTGTGATTCTTTTTCTTTGTCCAATACACTCGAAAAAATGAACGCTCAAAAACGACGAAATTTTACTTAATTTTGACGATTCGTTTACTGGCAAATGCTCCGAGTTTTGGTTTCCTCATAGTGAGAAAATTTGAATCGTCATTTTTATGAGGATTTGAAGTCGTCTAATCTAAAGAAATATTTCGTCATTTTTGAGCATGTGAGTACAACAATGAGATTTAGTTCCCTCAAAATCAAGATACAGAATCGTCAAATCACGATCGTAAAAGTGTGGATTTGCGTTTACTCAAAAGTCACGTGATAGTTTGACGAAACAATCTTCAAAATTAACGAAATGAGGCTTGAGGTTTCATGAATCATCGAAAATAAAAGTGTTATTTCTGAGAGTGTATAAACAAAAGGTAAGTAAAGAATTTTTTCTAGCATGATATGGTAACATACCTACATCGATTATAACTTAGGGTAAGGTGGGGTAAGTGTGCCACCTTTTTGGCATAATTCGACTTTAGACCCTCATACCACTAGATATAATCGGCCGAACAACTTATTTTTTTGTGTGGTCCATTCTCTCGTATGTTATTACTGTACCCATGGCAACCTTAAAACAAATTGGCAAATAATAAATTTAAAAAATACTTTTTTCTTTTTGGTCATCCGAGTGGCCCACTTGCCCCACAAGGTGGGGTAAGTGGGCCACCCCCCTAATATATTTTTACACATAAATATTAGAGATATGGTGGGGTAAGTGGGATAATCTACATGATATTTTGAGTGTTTGAAACAAAAAATTAATGATGTATCTTCAATAGTTCCCCAATAGCAACTTTTCTGGCATGCAAGCTTACTAAAAGAAAAAATTCGTTAATTTTCATCTTGGTCATTTTTGCATGTAGTGTAAAAAAATGTTAGGGCTACTGATTTTAAACTGGCCTATGTCATTGAATAGGACTATGAATAGTGAATATGACTTACCCTATGAATAGGTGAATATGACTTTTTTTTAAGTATATTAAAGAGTTTGGGGCAAGTGGGCCACCCCTGGCCCACTTACCCCGCCATTGCGGTGGCCCACTTACCCCAAACGCGGGGCAAGTGGGCCACCCTAATTTTCTTTTAACCTTATCAACATCACAAGTACATGACACTACAAAAAGATACTACGTTTTATACACTTTCGAAATATATAACATTTTGTTTTGTATCATGAACCGTTTGGAAATAAATAAAAAAATAGTATGATGGCGTGAATTACGAAAAGATGCAACTTTAAAAATTTTCACAAAAAGGATTGTACCTTGTTACATACTTAAATGAAAATGATGCCATATTGTTTCCTGCATCTATTGGGGTAAATACGTAAAAATATTGTAACAGATTTTTTTTACGTCCATAATTCGGGAAATGTCAGGGGGGGTGGCCCACTTGCCCCAATGGCCCACTTACCCCACCTTACCCTATGATTAAAGTGAGCCTGCCAAAAATATTAAAGTTTTATATTTCTTCTTAACAATTTTTCCAAGTCCCCTTATAAAGCACAACTTTTAGGTTTGTTATGAGATTTTAGAACTTCTGTATTAAAGTTAACCAGATTTTTTTTTTTTGGATTGTAGTTTGTTCTAAAATTTTAGAATTGTAGTACGCAGTTTCTTAGTTACGACCTCTATTAGTAATAAAAAAGTTTATATACAGTAATATATTACATTACAATCATTACTTTTACCGTATCCAAACAGCTGATTTTTAAACTGCACGGTATAGCCCCGACCCAAAGGGTGTTTGGCCGATACCTTGGTGTAGTAGTATTTGAACCTATTGTACCTATGTAAGGCGAGCCAATATATTTGCTAATAACTCTTCTACTTCATTAGAATTAACACTTAAACCTGGAAATCCTCACCCCAACTAAAATCCATTTAAAACAATCCTTTAAAAGAATTTAAACTGATTAAAAGAAACAGAGAATAGCTATAGCATGTTTAGTTCATCAATGTTTTTTTTTACTCCCGGTGTGCATTGGTCTACATCGCAGTTGTTAAACATCTGTGTGTGTTATTGTACGAGTACGATTTATTTATATTTTTAAATAAAGTAAAACGAACAATATTTTAAACTAAATAAACAATGAATTGAAAGTTTGAGCGAAGAATCGAATAATTTTATGCCTATCAAATTTGACACTTGGTCTAATAGAAAATCAACCATGCATGAATCATTTAATTTTATTTTTATTGTTTCCACACTACATTTGGGCTGGGGAGCCCAGTCGGTTAAGCACTCGCTTAGCATGCGGAAGGTCCCAGGTTCGGGTCCAGGCATTGCCATAATAGCTGCCGACCTATAAACGGCCCACGCAGCCAAAAATGTCCGACGAATAATACCCCGTGTAAGGGAGTACACGTTAAATATCCTTCAAAGTCCTAACGCTGCGTACGATGTCGCCCTTAACGGTTGCGTTGGGTGCCTATTCAGGTGTTGGCTCGTCACCTGACTGTGGTTCTAAAATACGACGCCCGTCGCCAATAGCCCTCGTGTTGCTCTAGTGCCACGGTAATTCACACACACACACAAACCCAACCACACTACATTTAAAACATAAAAAGTGAAGGCTTTTATAGAGGCTAGGTCCGTCTTTCTATCAGCCCGTCACTCACTTTCACAATAGGCGCGTTTACATGAGCCATCGAATCCATGGATTGAAGAGCCAACTCAGCAGTTTTTCAATTTTGGGGATTTTCTCCCTGACAGAACCGGAATTGCCGGGTTCATTGGGGGGTTTCGTAAACCCTCCAATGACGGAGGGTTTGATGTTTCATACCGTGGATTCGGCCGCGGACTATCATTTGGCTTGGAAATCCTGCTCGACCTCTTTTAAACCTAATGGGGATTTTAACATTCCGTGGATTCAATGGCTCATAAAAACGTGCTTAATACAAAACACAGGTCTCACAAACATGAGGACATAGTAAAGGAAGAAATCATATAAGGGTATCTTAAATTTCATTAAAAAGGATAATTTGAAGCATATTAAAATTTTAAGTAAATACATATTTAATCCACTTTTAATTAACAAGAAAATCTCATTTTTATTGAATATTTCCCCTGTTGTCACTTCGTCAAATGCACGAGAAATTTTATTTAAAACTAAAACAGAACTTGTAGGAATATTTATTTTGGGGACATAAAATCAGTTTGGAATAACGTCCATAGTGTATATCATAACCGAATCATTTTGATGGTTCATATCTATATATTAAGAAAGATGCAAAAAGAGTTCTGCCTCTGCATAAAAAATTTATAAAGTTTTACCGCCTGAAAGAACTTACTAAAATAACCTCTATTTTCCTTTTATTCTATTAATCAGATAAATTCTTATATATCATGGACAAATAAACAGTAAAAATATAAAATAGGTCTCTGACGATGTTTTTTTCTTAAAAAAAGGGAATTTTAAAATCGGAAGTTTAGAACAAAATTGAAAAGGTATGGACAGATGGAAGAACGTACATACAATGCAAAGATCTATACAATTTTAAAACGCTGGGGCTCTGTTATCATACATTTTAAACAAAAAATATATCATAGTTAGACCATAATTTAAAAGGGGATTGCAAACGAATAAAACCTCTACCTTGCCATTTGTCAAGCTTTATATTTTTAAATGTTTCGAATAAAAATACGACGATATCAAAACTACATGTTAGGAACGTTTTGTTTTGAATTGTTTTGTAATTCTTTTGGAAACAAATACGTCAATCTCTTAGTCTCAAAAAATAACTTTTGATAAAAAAAAAAGAGAAATTCACTGTCTCTTTTGAATCATCTTTTGACCACTAAGTTAACTTCCAAGTTTGGTAATGATTCTGATAAAAATATAAATAATAAGATATCCAAATGACAGACAGTGAATGCGCCCTCTAGAAGGGAGAGTGTAGCCTTTATAGCCCATTACCCAGCTCGCCAGAAGAGACAGTCATACGAGACACACAAAGAAGGACGACACAAACACATAGACAAATAACAACATTTATTGACAAGCACAAACATCCAATGCTTGATTCGAACCCGAGTGCAGCAGCTCCAAAGGCTAGTACACTAACCATTGTGCCGGCAAGATATCCCAAGAATTCGGACAGATAAAAAGCAGCTGTCAATTTTGGCTTCGAGTTTTCATAAGACATTCCTCATTGTCTTTAAGGAAACCAGAGGCCATCCCCAAAGTATCTTGTTCTACAAATACAACTAAATAAAATGTCTCCACTTTCGCATACAATAAGTGTAACCTCTTAAGTCCCGAGCAAAATCCTACATGTATATTCTTAATCTAAAAATACTTTTCATACAAATATATGCTAAAAAGTAGGTTTTGCAAAGTAATTTTTTAAAAATAAATTGTTTAGCAGTTACTGAGAGACTCGCCTTAAGGTAGGCGAATACCCAAAATTCTAAAATTTTTACTATTACTTTAATCTTTTCCAAATTTGGCATAGTGATTTCAAGTATAATGAACAATGCTTTTTAGGCAATTTTTTTTATTTAAATATAATTGATTTATTTTAAACGGTGTTTTTCACCTAAAAAAGGGGTTTACGCCAACAGTTCTAGTATAAAAAATTTTACATTAATTTACCTGAAAATTTTTACAGATGCTATTTTAATATATATCTGTGCCATGAACCTCTAACATTTGGTGTAACTATATAAGTTTTTTAAAAAAATGTGCAAGTGTAAGTTAATCGAAAAAAATCCTTTTTTGTGGCTAATTTATGACATTTTTCTTAATAACTTCTTTTCTTGTAATTTGCATGTAACTCTAGAGAGTCATTGCATGCATCAGTTCAAAACGAAGAATTTAACACATAATTAATGTTTATAGGATGAAAATTCAATGTGGTAGACTTGTTAGCGTAAACCTCTTTTTTTAGTAGAAAAACACCGTTTAAAATAAATAAATTATATTTAAATTTTAAAAAAATGCCTAAATAGTATAATTCATTATATTTGAAATCACTATACCAAATTTGGAAAATATTAAAGTAATAGTAAAAATTTTGGAATTTGGGGGAATTCTGGGTATTCGCCTACCTCTAGTGCTAAAAAAACACATTGTTGTGCTATAAATGAAAAGTAAAGGCCGTATCACTTATTTATAATTTACATTTAAATTTTTACATTGTTTTTAATGCAAAATGCCTTAAAATTAACTACTAAAACAACTTTTTGAAAAAGTTTGAAAAAATTAAAATAGTTTTCCCAAACAAACTGAATTAAAATAACCACTAAATTGCTTAAAATCAGTAATTTTTTTTTGAGAGAAACAGAATTTGAATATCCTCTATCCTTCCAGAAATCAGAACTAAAGGAAGTTTTTTTTTTAAGTATTACTGGTAGTCATATTCTGGTATTAGTAGTAGTCACATATTGTTTAACTGATAGCCGTACACTGATAGTATTGATAGTAAAACACTTAAGACTGAAAGTATTCAAGAATGTACAATCAATGATTGTCATCATTTAGAACTTAGCAATAAATACGCATTATATATATTTACTCTTATTTAAGTCAAGAGTTTCAACCCAAAACTAAACACATAGAATGAAAATAATCAATAAATCGCTTAAAATCAAAATGATATATTTTTCCAAAAATCAGAAATCAAATCAAAAGTCCTCTTCCCCTCCTAGATATTGAAACGGACGGTAATCCTGTTAAACGTTCCGAGAAATGTTATTTTTTCTTAAAAATTAAAGCAAACAGTAAGAGGATTATTTCCTCAACTTAAACCTTGGGGCGTGGGTGGGAGGGCGCTTCTAAGAGAAACTTTAGATGGAATAGATTGTGAGTTGACAAACCTAGAATGTGATCAACTTCAGTCATGTGACTTGGTCTCAAATCACTGGGGCTGGGGAGCCCAGTCGGTTGAGCAGTCGCTTAGCATGCGGAAGGTCCCAGGTTCGGGTCCGGGCATCGTCAAAAAAAGCTGCCGACCTATAAACGGCCCGTGCAGCCAAAAATGTCCGACGAATAATACCCCGTGTAAGGGAGTGCACGTTAAATATCCTTCAAGGTCCTGACGCTGCGTAGGATGTCGCCCTTAACGGTTGCGTTGGGTGCCTATTCAGGTGCTCGCTCGTCACCTGACTGTGGCTCTAAAATACGACGCCCGTCGCCAATAGCCCTCGTGTAGCTCTAGTGCGACGTTAATTCAAGCCAAACCAAAAACTCAAATCACTTACACTCCTTGCCAACCTAAGTTGGGTACATAGAAATATGCCATGGGGAAAATCCTTCCGCGTATGTAAAGAGATCCATAAATAATTTGGGAATCCATCCAGAAAAAAAAATTTCAACATTAATTTCGTTTAAAGTCTAACAGATTTGAATATTATTTGAGAAAATTTGACAAATCTATCGGAATGAAAAGGGTATTTTTTAAAAATTGTATTCAGATCATTGTGTATGTAAATATTACCTTAAAAGAGTTTCCAACTAGTGGACCAATCGCGCTTTTCCCTATGTCTTTTTACCCAAGTTAGGTTGACATGGAGTGTAGGTTTGTTCAAAACTTTTTTTTTACATAATTCTAAGCAATCGTAATGTTCTCGCTTTGAAATATTGTAAAATGGACATGATGAATCATTTTACAATTAATACAACATATCGCCACTCAAATGACAATACCACAAATGTGAAAATTCTAGGAATCGGCTATTATTTTGAAAGGCCTTAATAGTATCCAGTTTACCATTCTTGTGCATTTTCATAGTCATATTACTATAATTTATTAAAAGAAAATATGCGTATGCCTAGAGGAAAGACAACAAAAACATAATATATATTACTTATTTTTTTATCTGGGGATTTTTACTCAATCTTTCTGCGATAAGAAGCCAAATGTATCAACCTTTTCGTTAACTTAACGATTTGGCATGATGTTTCAGGGACCCCTTTTAAACAGATTTATTACTAGTTGAATAGTGACCCAATGTATTATTGTAGTTGGAGTTTGGCCAGTAGGCGATGAAAGTAAAATTGATCTTTAAAATCATAAAGTTCATCAATATGGTTTAATTAGAAATTTGAGGGAAAATATTGAAATTTTATATCACTGTAATTTAAAAATATGGTTAAGGTGTTATTTCAAACTTTTGGTTTTGTAAAATAGAATAAAGTCACACAAATCCATATATAGATTTGCGAATAAGAATTTAATCAAAATAAAAAATAGTTTGAGTTTAGATATATTAAACTAGTTTTGAGCCCCACAAACGTTTTTAAATATTCCACTACTTAGTTTACCAGTAATGTAAAATATATCTCTTAATTGGTATTGATATCACTTTATTCAAAACATCACTTTATATGAACGGTTTGAAGCCTTAAATTTCCATTAAAACTTTAATGGACCATGTAAGTCCATTTCTTGGCATAAATAGGAGATTATTAATTTTTTTTTTTGATTTTGTGACTTACTAAAAAATATAATAACTTTAAATTCTGAAAAGCATTAAAAATATCTTATTTGATCTCTGAGTATTTTCTATTAATGGGTCTGTGAGGATTATGTTTTGCCAATAAAAAAAGTTTTCTAGCAAAACATTTCTGTTTACTTAATTTATATAATAAACTAGCTGTTATACCCGACGTTGCACGGGTAGAGGTGAAAAAATAATTTTATAGTCAATTTAACTATTTTTTCTTTCATTTGAGTTACATAAGATATGAAGATTAACCAGTAATTTTTTCCATTTAATTACCCATCTTGGATATAGTAATAGTTAATATTAATTTCAAAAATACCTTTGATAAGAAGCTCAAATTAAAGAGAATACATATTTAAGTTAAAAAAATAATCAGTAAGAATTAAAAATAAGCTACTGCAGCAAACAGCAAACGATTTGCATTTTTTTTAATAAGTTTATTTGCTTTTTAATAAGCTTATGTTGCTGATACCGTTCGCTATTAAAGTACAAAATCCCGCTACTTATATTACATTAAAAATTCAAAATTTAAAAAATGCTATAAAATTAACAGATAATGTCGTAGTAATTTCCCGAATAAACACATTTTAGCTCATTTGGCGTGTTTGAAAAATTTGGCGAGGAAAATATATAGCTACCATTACACCCATTCAGCTCTAGCGCAAAGACCATCGCACAACCAACCAGCTATTTAAAAAAATGCTCTTTTTGCACGTTCTTTGTAATAATTTGGCGAGTTTGGCAAAGTAAATGGCGAAAGAAGGAAAACATGAAACCCTAATATGCATCTGTAGTGCAACGGTCTTAAAAAACAAACAAACATAATTCAGTAAAAGCTTAACTATACTTTTAAAAAGTTCATAATTAAAATCATATACACACAATAAAATAATAGAATGGAGACTGGTAGGATTACGTAACTTGAAACATATCCAGCTATTTTTTCAAATTATTAATTTTGTTTCTGAAGGCAATGAACAAATATTAAATAAGTTAAACATTTTCAATTTCAATTGTTTTCTAAAAAGTTTTATTTAAATTTTTCTGCCTGATGGCATCACGAAAGAGAAAAAATGATCGGATTTGAGCGAAAGTGGTGTATTTTTTCCCTTAAAACGTTCGAAAACGATAGAAGGAATGGTCCGATTCGAAAAATTCTTAGCCTATGCTTGTTCTGGAGATGCGATGAATTTTTGTGCCAAATTTCGTGACAATCTGTTGCGTGGTTCAGTTTTTGCGTCCTATACAAACAAACAAACAAACAAACAAACAAACAGAAGTCGCCTTTTATGTATATAGATAAACCAATAAATGAGTTATAGTACAAATATTTTTATAGGTATATACCAATTGAATTTAACCTATGTTTACAATGATAGTGTTTAAATAAATAAAATAAGTAAATACAAACTGAAGTTTTTATTTTACACTAGCAGTATGGTCCCGCCTTACTGGGAACCCGTTAACTTCGCATTGCTTCCTTTTAGAGGCATACTTACCTTATGAAAATACACTCACAATTAAAACAAAATTAAATTCGTGTTTTCGCATGCGCACCTAAAAGAGCAAACACTAATAGAGGATGAAGCAGCCCTAGGGCGAGCGCATATCTCAATCAAACTAATAGAGGATGGCGTCAAGCCCCCGTTTCGGCCCGGACCATGTATTTTCAAGCCCTGTTATGGTCCCGCAATCCCACGTGGATGACGTTCCTTTGAAACTAATTATATTAATTAAAAATTTCAGTCAAATATGAGAAATCTAAGCCTCAGGTGCACACGTAGGTATTAAACGGAATCTATATTAAAAATTTCGAATTTTTTAGAGCAGTCTGAGTAGGTCTTTTGCGATCCACAGACATACACACAGACACACAGACAGACTCTTTCTTTTATTATTGTAGACAAGGAAATGAATAGCCATTCTACAAACGGACTAAAAAAAGTTGTAAGTATAAAGATCTTAGTATATGTAGCATTTAATCCATTCTAGGATAATAAACTGGATCCTGGAATGGTTACTCGACGGAATTACGTCACTTTAAACGTGTCAATTAGTCTTCGAATAATGAATTTAGTTTTTGAAGGCAAGGGCAACAGAATAAGATAAGCATTTTCATTTTTAATTTCTTTTGTTAAAAGTTTTATTTAATTTTTTCAACATATGGGATCAGGAAAGTAAAAAAAAATCGGATAAGAGCCAAAGTGGTATAGTGTTTTCAGAAAATTCGAATTTCTCTACTAATAGAACATTTTGAAACGTGAAGAACCAAAAATCATAATCAAAGTATGAACCGCTTCGTGCCAAGTTACGTGTCACACAAATGTCTATCTTAAGAGTCTATAAGGAATATACACACCTACATAAATACATCATATTTTCATTTTTTTTGTTATAGAATATCCAAAAGATGTTTCAAACGAGGTCAAACACGGTTTCATGGAAAAAAAATAGCACCATATTTAGATTCATGATCAAACAAGATCCTGTGAATTATTAATATAAATTATTTAAGTGAAATAATTACAAGTGAAACTAATTTATATGGTTAAGGTCATCTGACAAACTTATATATTAAAGATTTCTACTTTATATATGTCAGGCAGGGCGAGGAAATTTTTAAATAAATCCTTTCGAACTGGCGGAAAATTTCGACGATTCCACGAATAAATCTTTATAAATTAATCATTTTACATGTTATAAGGTTTGAAAAAAGTTCACATTTTTTGTGAAAACTGCACCTTTATGAAGCGGCGTAACTTGTATGCAACACCAAATCTGTAAATCCACGTTCGAGATATTTCGAATACTACTGCCAAATGCCTTGAAAGCTTTGGGATTCCAGTACAATATTGAACCAAATTTGTGATAGCGTATGGAGCTTTAAGTATATTTTCATTTTTAAGTATATTTTCATTTTTTATGAGCTTTAAGTATGTTTTAATTTTTTATGAGTTTTAAATATTAAGGGCAATTTAATTTTTTAAATAGAAATAGTATAATATTTTTTAGAAATAGTATAACAATTAATAATATTTAATTGCATTTTCAATAGAAAATGCTTTAGAATGCTATCTAGGGTAGACAGACCAGTGAGTGACAAGTACCAGTGAATGAACAATTGGCCAATACTTTAAAAAATAAGGATTGAAAATCATTCCACTGGATGGATTGGCAACACTGACTTCCTCTCATCTATTAGGAAGCTATCTGACATATGATTGGTTGTCCTGGTCATTATGTCCTGGTGTTTATTCACTGGCGAACGCAGCGCCTTAAACGTTCATTCACTGGCCAGTCTACCCTATCACAGAAATGAAATTAACCTTTAATATATAATGAGTGCAGTGGGAAAAAAAATCTGTCTGATTGGCAAGTAATGGTGATAGGAAACTGGTTTCTTCCTCGGTTCCTCTTTTGTGGTTCAAGCTTCAGACTATAGTGTCTGGCGTGAATCTCGGTCATGGGTATGGTAAAGCCCGTGCGCCGTCTCATAAGAACCAAGTCAAAACTGATTTTTTTACACCAGTTTAGACGAAGACTTGCTATCGTCGTCAATCGGAAATGATACAGACAGATCCTCAGTCGATGAAGGGGTTTTGCCCCGGACACTCTTAAAACAAAAGAATGAAATCTACTCCTATAGGAGAAGTGCATTTTCGACGCTGTAAATGAGTGAAAATTAACTCCTAAATCGCTCGTAATCGCCCTAAATTGCTCCTAATTGCCTTAAAGTCCCTCGTTAGTTGTTAAGATTCTTGGAGGTTTAACAAAACAAAAGAGTGAAATCCATTGCTATAAAGGAAGTGCATTTTTGACACTGAAAGGAGTGAAAATGAACTCAGACTGAGTTAAAATCACTCGCTTGTTTTAAAAGTGTACTCTTCATATCTTTTAGCGAATTTAATTTTAATTATTTTCCTATAAGCTTTTAAACAAGTAACTGTATCTATAAGTAAGGCTAATATATTATAAATATTAAAACCTAATAATATACATATTTTACATTACTTATAATATTATTTTATTTAAAAGTTCAAGGAATAATTGATCTTATTTAACCTTCTAAAACATACTGTTGCCATATGGCAACAGGTAATATAACCCATTTTATTCTATTAAAGTAGAGCTGCTTCTCGACAAATCTGTGTTTGTTTTTATCTGTTACATTCCATTTTGAAGTTTTAGTTACTAATAACCCTCATAGATTACAGTAGTAAAATTGTATTCAAAATTAAAGAGTGAAGCTATTTACTGTTGTGAAATTACGTCTTTGGCAGTATTCAAAGTATAATAATATTAGTTTATCAGATACAAATAAATTGTTTTGAAAAAATACCTATAGTTCAAGAGGGTTGTTTTAAAATATATTTAGTAGTTTTCTAGTCATTCTTATCAAAATTGGAATTTAGTAATTGGGTTTTGCCATATGGCAAAAATTTTAAAAACTGAAATTATTGAAATTCCAATGCAGTTAATTCCCATAATATATGAGTATTAAAGATGCACATATATTTTTTCGGGATGGAAAAAAACTTATTCATTACAGGGTTAAACGCATTGTCTGAGTTAGCCAAGCATTTATCACGTACACAAAAATAACAGTTAAAAAAATTGATATTTTATCCAACGAAACTTTATTTTTAACCAAAACATGTTTTTCTTTAAACGAATAGAGGAGGCTACCCACGGGTATTTGTGTTTTTGCTGCAAATTTAAGCTGTAAAATCCGTAATTCGGTTGAAATGAAACTTTTAAATTTATAGCAACACGGGGGGTGTCGAAAACTCCGCGACAGTGTAGGCAAAGTGATCAAGCTTTGCGCCTCTGCTTAGTTTTACGACTGCAGATTTAGTAAAGCGAAAGAACTCTAATATGGATTTGTAAAGCTAGGGTCCGTGGGGAGCGTATCGATCACGAAATAAGTATTTGTTTATCGAAAGAATGGTAAAAAATCACCCAGCAGTAAATTATTTATAAAGTAGAGTTTACCGAATTAAAGTTCCTTAAATAGTTTTAAACTATTCTTACTCGTGTATGCTACCATAAAATTTTATTATATTTTAAATGATGTTTTGTGTCGTTTTATTTGCGAAATAAACTCAATATTGTTTCATATCGTGTTTCTGCTCAACTAATTATACAAAATGTTGGCAAAGACATTTTGAGGTTTTTCACGCTGTAAAAATATTTGGTGTAAAAACAAACCACATAAAATTAGCTGTTTTAAAGGGAAAAACTAGTGAGCTGGTGTGCCTGAATACCAATGAAACTTACAGAGTATTTTATTCGAACAATTTGTAAATATCAATGCAAAAGCGTTTTTTAACAGTAAATTGTCAACGAAAAACTAAATTCTACATATTAGTGCTCCAAGTAACTGAAGTTTTTTTTTATTGTTTTGTAGACAATAGATAGTGGTCTAATTTTTCCTCTAATGGGGCTGCAGCATTGGCGATCAAGCCTTTGCAGATTCGGCATAGTCCCCAGAACTGAGAGCCATTTCTGTGGCACCATTTAAGTGACTCTCGCTACCAATTTTTGACGCGCAGATTACAAGGAATCTGAGCTCTCTGTGGATGTTAAAGTACGTGTGTGTAGATTTAATTATGCCCAAGGAACCCAAGCCATATGGGCCCTCTAGGGTTCTTATACATGCCACATAGTCATATGACATGCGTGCCCAAGGTTTCCTCATCCAGAAAATCCGACGACTCAGTCACGGCTCGAACCCACGGTTTTCGGATTACTAGGAGGACACGTTTAACCTCTCAGCCACTGAGCCGCTACGTTGCAAGAATAGATTGGTGTAAAAACTAAACACAAAATGAGCTAATTTAAAGGGAAAAACTACACTCTTAAAACAAACACTCCTAATTTAACTCAGTCTGAGTGGAATTCAATCCTCCAGACTGGAAAATGCACTTCTCCTTTTGGAGTGGATCCTTTGTGTGTTAAACCTCCGACAGGATCACTCCAAACGATTTTTAACTCAGTCTGAGTAAATATGCATGCCTTTACGGTGTCGAAAATGCACTTCTCCAACTGGAGTGGATTTCACTCTTTTGTTTTAAGAGTGTAGTACGCCGGTGTACTTAAATACCCGTGGAACTTACAGAGTATTTTATTCGAACAATTTGTAAATATCAATGTAAAAGCGTTTTGTAACAGTAAATTGTAAACGAAAACTAAATTCTATTTATTTAGTGTTCCAAGTATTTGAAGCTTTTTTTATTGTTTCGTAGGCAAAGTGCTTCGCAGGCAAAAAGCTTTGGGCCTCTGCTAATTTTTAAGACTGCAGATTTATTAAAGTGAAAGACGTCACCTGACTGTGGTTCTAAAATACGACGCCCGTCGCCAATAGCCCTCGTGTAGCCTCTAGTGCGACGATAATTCAAACCAAAACCAAAAATTTAAGTGAAAGAACTCTAATATGGATTTGTAAAACTAGGGTCCTTGTGGAGCGTATCGATCAAAAAAATAAGCATTTGTCTAATGAAAGAATGGATAAAAATCAAAAAGGAGTAAATTATTTGTAAAGTTTTACAGAATTTAAATTACTGAATAGTTTTGATCTACTTATACATTCGTGTATGCCACCATTTTCTTTTGTTATGATTTAAATGATGTAAAAATGTAGTTATTCTTGCAAATATACTATTATTATTTCTAAAGTTCCATATTTAGTAAATGATTTATACGTATGTTTTACAGAATTAAAGTTCCTGACTAGTTTTGAACTACTCTTACTTGTGTATGCCACCATGCAAACGGTTATTTATTTATTTATTTATTTATTTATTTATTTATTTATTTCGTTATGTTTTAAATGATGTAGTTATGTCGTTAGGTTTACGTAATACACCATACATTGTTTTTGAAGGTTCATGCTGTGTATGCCGTGTTTTAGTTCATTACTAATGTAATACAAATGGTTCAAAGTTATTTGCCTATTTGAGGACTCTTTCACCACTGTAAAAAAGTACATATATCGGAAAAATGTTTAGCTGGTGTGTCAGAAAAATACCACATAATTTACAGAAAAACTCTGGGTTTTTTTTACAGAAATAACTGTCTATTATTTGTCTGTTATGTTAGAACAAAAGTATTTGTTAGCTACTTATCTATGAAGTTGTATTTAATTTTATTTCCAGTAGACAATTCTTCCGAATACTGTCCACCAGAGCAATTCATTTGTCACTTAAATTATCTTTTACGATAAGGTGAGACTATAATAACATTCAAATGAAGTTTAAAATAGCGACAGTACTAGTCCCGATTCTGAATATTTCACTTAACATAAGCAGTAAAATAGCTTGATTTTTTTTTATTTTTTAAGCCAATGAGATTTTTAGTGATGGGTATTCAAGAAAAAAAAAGACAAAGGTAAATGTATGTATTGAAGATAATACCGTATTAAGTTGTTAAAAGATGAGAAAAAAAAACACCTTCTAGATTAAAGCTCACTTTTAGTAATTAAATAATTGAAAATGAAAGGATTTTGTAATACAGTAGAATATGTTCCTTTTAATGCTAATTAGGATTGTCTTTTTTAGATGTCATATATAAAAAAGGGATTACATTGTTTTAAGTGAAGTCAGATTTGGCGTAACATCTCACGATTTAATTCATTCTTATAGTTGTTTTCTACATTAATTTATAATTTGAAAATAAAAAAAATAGGACTTAATGAAGAAAACTTTAATTGAACTTTTTGCTTTGACGTTAAAGTAGACAATCCTTTAATTTGTAAAATTTTTACATCAAAAGATTAATCATGATTAAAAATAATTAAAATATAAAACAAATGTTTTACAGATTGAGAAGAAAAACATGAAAGTTAATTTGTCTCCTACTTATGAAATTATAATTGAACTTGCTCAACTTTAATCTTCTTAGATACCATTTTTTAACTTTTAAGATGATTCTAAGATTAACTTCTAAAAAGTTTATTTTAAATAGCAACGAAACTTTCACATCATATTTAAACATATTTTTCATATACAAATAAAAAAAAGTGAAATCTGCTTTCAACAGTGAAAAAATATATCTCTAATTTACCATCACATCGAGTGAAACTTAACATGTAGAAATATGTGGGTTTAATTTACATGGATATTGTTTGAATACCTTTATTGCTTTAACCTAGGACTCGAGAAAAATCCTACAAGTATAATCTTAATCTAAACATACTTTTCATACAAATATGCGCTAAAAGGCATGTTTTTTAAGATTTTTTTTTTTTTAATTATGTTTATAGTTACTTAGGGACACAACTTAAAACTCTAAAAATAAAAAATAAAAATGTGCTACAAATGCAACAAAAAAAGGCTGTATCACTTCTTTGTAGTTAACAGATTATTTTAACATTGTTTTTAATGCAAAATGCCTTTAAAAATAACTAATAAAAGAACTTTTTAAAAAGTTTGAAAAAATAATTTTTGAAAAACTCTTTTTTCAGATTGACAATCGTTTAACTAAATTTTTTATAGAAATATATGATTTATATCAGTAATCAAAGGCTGAAAAATGATATCTTTATCTTCATCTATCGGACCAGGTCAATTTCGCAGCTAATTAACGTTTTAATTGTGTGTGGGGAGATTTTAAAAAATGTCCCTAAATGAAGACGCAAGGTCGCAAGAGGTTAATAAGTAAAAAATAAAAATATTTATTTTTACGCTGAAGCAGATTTACTCATATCGATTCTAATTATATTTTTTAACTTACTTTAATTGATGTAACAAAAGGTAGGAAATATGGAGAATTGGTAAGGAGGAATATTTATACATAAAAGAGTTAGTACTTCATGCAATTTTCCAACCATGAAAGATGATGCATCTCTAGTCTGTTTCGTTCCCTGTCTTTTATCATGTATGGAACAGACATGATGTCTACGAAAATAGGAGAATTAATCGTGAGTTATGTGGTATGGAATAAGAAGATATTTTCTACAATGTCTCATGACAGTAATGACAATAACTATTCTGAGTCTGCTCAATACCTCTACAAAATGTCGATTCTCTCCGCGTATGGTAGTTGTTAATTATCTGAAGCAGGTGAGTTGCTGAACTGCTTTTTTAATATTTAAATATCCTTGGCAAGGTTTTTATCTGCTTGAGTGTGTGTGAATGTGACATTTTTAACTGGGGTCTATAGCGAGGAAATAAGCTCCAGCAAGGGCTTGAATCCAATCGGATATCTATTTTTAAATCTTCTGAGCGATAAGCGAATTGGCTAAAGCGTAAATTTATTTTCACAACGTGAAATTAAATTAAAATTTCTACTGAAAATTTAATTTCTTAAATTAAAAACAAATTATGTTTTGGTAGTCATAAATGGCCTCCATGCTTTAAATTAAAAAACAAATTAAAATTAATATGTATGTTGCTGGAAAGCCTGACAGTCATATGATGGTTTTATACTACTGTATCAATAGCTGGATTATTATAGAAAAATATTAACATGAGTTTGTTATAACGACCTAAGGAGGTGCTGATTAATGAATAAGGGGAATGATGGCATAAAATAAAATTTTACATAAAATACAATTACCCGGGTACATCTGTGCAACTTCGGGTACATAAAGCTATAAAATACATAAAAATAATTATACGTTTGATGATCAATATGAATTGTTTTCATCACCATCATATATTATTATTATAGCAGCATTTAAGAGACACACTTGGAGAAAAAATAATTTCCAATTTAAATCGTACAATATAATGCTAGTGAAACGAGATTCACACAATTGAAAAACCCTTAAAATCCAAATAATAAAAAGTTATGGAAACATGGTAATAAATGAACAAAATATGTCGTGTTAGCAATGGTTTTTCGACTTTTTTCTCATTACTAATAATATTTCAAGTAAAGACTCTTGCCCTGACAAATTCAAAAAGATTGAAATATGTTTGAAATTTACATTTAACTTGTGTCGTAAATATTTTTCCTTGCGTAAAATATGAACATTTAAATTTCGGTGCAAGGCTTATAAGTTGGTCTCTGATCAAGCACACCAGACGAAAAATATATATCAATCAACCAGAATTCAGTATGTACGTCGCCATGATTTAAATTCTGATCATTTAAGTCAATCTCTATTATTTTTGTTCAGTATTATTCATGATAGCAATGTATAAAATCTAAGGCAACCATCAGATAGAACTCTTTAGTACTTTTTGCTAATACATACTTTATGCCAAGTAGTGAAAAACGCGTACCACACACAGAAATGAGGGATTTTATCTTTCTTAAAAAATGAGGGCAATTACAAACATCGCAAACATCGCGTGAGTCTACCATTTCCAAGAGGGCCCAATTGTCTCGTGATATTACCAAAAGCAATAACGTATGCCAATCTCAGTCTTCAAAAGAGTTCCACTTCTTTAGTGTAAATTTAAAGCTCTGTTACGAATTATCCAAAACAATTAATAAATTTTATTGAACATTCTTCAAAGTATTTTTATTTGAATATGCCCTTAAAATTAAAAAAAAAACATATAAAACGAACATGTAGAGCATTATAAATCTGCAATAAACTTTTATGTTAACCCTTTTAGTCCCAAAAATTTACTACACTACAGAAACATCTGATATTCACAAAATAAGCTCATTTTATTTCAAATATAAGATTTCCATAAGAAAAAAAATAATTTTAAGTTTCTATATGGTTTTTGAAATTATGCCAACATTTTTTAACTGTGGAAAACAACAAAATAAATACATATATATTACCTAAAAACCCTTCGAGCTATATATTTTAAGGTATCTGACCATATTATTATAAAAAAAATTAATAATTATTTTAACCGAAATACTTTAAATTGTGTTTTAAATATAAGGAACTGAAGTGAACTTTTCAAAAATCAGGTGAAACGCTTTTTAGCTATTTTCTGAATAAAAAAATAGTAGTTCTGATTTCTATTGAGATTAATGTAAAATATTGTCTAATAGAACAGAGTATGTAGAATCGAATGATGTGTGTTTGGATGTCATAACGGGGCATAAACATTTAGAATAAAAATATTGAAAGCGATGATGCCAAATGGCATCATGGGACTGAATGGGTTAATATTTACATTAACAAAAAAGTTTATTGCAGATTTATAATTCTCTACATGTTCATTTTATGTGTTTTTTTTATTTTAATAGATATTCATATAAAAATATTTGATAAATAAATATCACTAAATTTCATTATTTTCTATAGTTGGTAGTACAGCTTTTAATTTATACTATTGAAGTGGAAAAAAAACGATTCAATTTTACTTGCATCATTTTAAAAATAAAAAATTGGTTTGAATTTCATTGATCCTGAAATTGACAGATGTGTAAATTCTTTTTCATACCCCCACTACAATATATTACTGATACAAAGCTTTAAAATTTAAGCGTCAGGCACTTATTTAATCAGTATTTGTATAGATTGAATCCCCCACAGGAAAACTGTGGCAACGCCAAGAGTTTTCTTATAATTGACATAGATGGCATATGGATTGACATTTAAATTCAATTGTATTTTAAAATGTTAGGTGTTTTAATAGAATGTACGATTGTGGTTAGGCAATGGAGTAATGGAAAAATTCAACAAAGATTGACAATTTTGAAGTAAGATGATGATGTTTTGGTTTAAAACATTTGGTTTTATATAAGAAAATTTTGATATTTGTGATGATGGGTGTTGAAAATATCTATTTAGTGGTTTTTTAATTATATTTAGAATAAATATAGTTTATTTGAAAAACAATTGACAAAAAAATTGTTACAAGTAAAATAAACTGTTGGTAAATATGGTATACATTTTGGTATATATGTTGGTATATATGGTATGTATGGTATATATAGGTACATATGTTGGTATGGTATATATTGGTATGTATTTTAGTTTGGTATATATATGGTATATAGTATATATGCTGGTAAAATGGTAAATATTTTGTAATTATTCAATAGTGTTTTGAATTACTAAAAAATGAAGATTGAAGTCTACAATTTTTTATTAGCAATGATTACAAAAGTCATCAAGTTGATCACCACTTATATCTACTTTAAAGTACCTAAGACCAATTTTTTTTTTACTGATTGACGTTAGTAATGTTGAAAAAAAGATCTTCTAGCTATAACCTCTACTCAGATCAATCTCAGCCTTCGACGGAAAAATACTCAGCAAAACCCTTTTTTATGGCCGGCGGTCAGATGGCGCGGATTTAAAGTTATGAGACTAAATTTGGAGTTTTATGGAAAAAAAATGCTCTAAACAGCATCAATGCCAGCAACTCCTTAAAAACAAAGTCATATTTTATACAAATAAACGAATGGTACAAGTCATGTGCTTCGTTATCGATAATTTTGAAGAGCTTGAACATTATCTTTTCTATCAGCACGATCGTGATAGCTCGGTCGGAAAGGGTTAAAAAATCAGCACATGAAAAGTTATTTTGTTTGACAATTAAGAATTAACCCTTTATGGCTTACACTGTTAAAAATAAATCCTTGAATTAACGGAAAAACTACTGGCAGCAAGTTGCCGGGATTTTTCCGTTAATTTCAGGATCTTCCGTTTTGGAATTTTTCCGTTATTTTCAGGAACTTCCATTTCGGAATTTTTCCGTTAATTTCAGGGTCTTAGATTTTGTAATTTCTCCGTTAATTTCAGGATCTTCCATTTTGGAATTTCTCCGTTAATTCAGGATCTTCCTTTTCGGAATTTCTCCGTTAATTTCAGGATTTTCCATTTTAGATTTTTTCTGTTAATTTCAGGAATTTTCATTTAGCTGCTTCCTGTTAATTTCATGAATTTCTAATTGGCATTTCTCTCTTAAATTCAGAAAACTTACATAGTATTTTCTAGTTAATTCCAAGACATTTTTGCCTTTTTCTTGCCAATTTTGTTTCTATAATTATATACTATTTAACCATCAATCATTCCAAATATATCCATTTGTATATGGTGTTGTAAAGATAAGCACAGGGAAATTTAAACATGCATCCTGTTTGTTATATAAAACATAAGAAAATAATGTCTTCATACTTTAACCTTAAATCTATTCAAAACTAATACATTCTAATCCTTTGATATTTTTTAGCCATATTTGGTATATAATCTGAATAAAAAGGACATCATTCACATTTTTGAAATTTAAAAATTACCACTCTTCATATATTTAAAACAATTTTAATATGGCAGAAAAATTTTAATAATTTTTCTAATTTTGATAATTTTTCTGTCATATTTTTATTGCGTATAGATTTAGTATTGTTCTGTGGCTAAATGGTATTGTACTTCACAGTTAGCATATCCAGGGCAAAATCATGGTTAGGGGATAATGAATCGGGTGTCTTAGGGGTTGAACATCTCTTAACAGAGAGACTCTTTAAGAGTAACCTTTGTAGTCAAAAAGAATAAATAACAAGATGTGAATAACAAAAGAATTACAGTATATAATCATGTTTTATTTTTCTTTCATAATTGAAAAAGACTGTTATGGTTTTTCAAATCCTCAACTAATTTAACAATTTGTGCAGGAACTACAGATTTAGTTTTCTTCTTTTTCTGAACTTTCGACCCTCTTTGGAGATTTATGATAAACAAGTACCTAAAAAAATAATAGATTAATATATATAAATTCAATTTTGAATGAATAGATCTAATATAAGGAAGCAAGTGGTAATAAGGCGTTAACCAGACAAAATCTTCTTAAGCCTTCTAAAATGAAACAAATTGTCAATTTTAGGCTTTTGTTTCGAGCAAGTTTTCCATAGTATCTGCACCGTAATACTATATCAGAGTTATCAGAGAGAGAATATCAGAGTTAAAAACGCTTATTCTCTTTTTTGTGAAGAGGGGGGGGGGGGCAGACAAGGCATGAAACTTAGTGTACCTTTAATTAATTGATTTATCCATATTTCTCAATACAGTTTTGAGAATCGGAACACTGAAAATATTTTTTAATGGGGGGGGGGTGTAGAAGCAAAACAGAAGTGTTCTTGAATATTGTATAGCAAACTTAAAAATAAACAATTTTATAATAGTATAAAATAATAATTTTAATGTAATTTTATAGTATTCAGTAATAAAATACAATCTTATAATAAGTATTCAAGTAAAATCGAATAACTATTGCTTTTGAATATCACCGAGAAAATGAGATATCACTTAGCAGCTAGATCTCAATAAACACTAAAATAGCATTCTGTGGACACTTGCAATTCCTAAATTTTCAATTCGTTAGAAAATTTGCATTTAATTGGAAATTGTGTTTTTCTTAGTGCAGACTTTTCAAAACAAAGAGCATTGACAATAGTGTATGTAACTTCTGAATCGAATCAAAGCATGTGATCAAAGCATGATTTGCATACATCCGTAATCACTAATTGATTCATTAAAATCAACACAATAAAAGAGTATTATTTATTAAAGAGAAAGTTTACGTTATGTATACTTGCATAGTTTTTAAAATAAACCCTGCTATGCTGATAGCGATAGCGTAACCAGGCTTTTCAATCGAGGTTAGGTTAGGTTTTGAATTATCGTCTCACTAGATCTACACGAGGTCTATTGCTTTCAATCGAATTTAAATGTAGTAATTTCAAATAATTTCACTATTTTTTTTTAATAATGTGCACTTGTTTGTTGGTGAACATTGTTTATTTCATATATTTGACAGTTTTTTTTAAACATTTGGATTAAATTTACTGAGTTAAGCGTGTTGGTAAACAAACGGTAAACAAATGGTGGGGGGCAAGATCGCCAAGCACTGCGACTTTTAGTCTATTGTACTTAGCCCCAGAAATGACACAAGCACAAGAGACACACAAAGATAGAGACGACACAAATACATAGACAAATAGCAACATTTATTGACAGTCACAAGCATCCATGCCTGACCGGGATTCGAACCCGACCCCAGCAGCTCCAAAGGCTAGAATCCTAACGAGTGTGCCACCGGGGCGGCGCGATCAATTATAGGTATATAGAAATTACAGAAACAAATAAGAAAGAGACAAGAACTGGATTCTATATATAGAAAAGAAAGATAGAAAATATAATCTTTAAATAAAAGCTTATTTTATTAAAAGAAATGAACATACCTGTATATTTATCTTACTTGCTTCAGATGTGGTCAAAATAAACAAACAAAAAACATGGTGGCTGAGTCGGTCGGCGGATGTGTCGAGGCTAAAAGCTGTTGGGTGCGAGGTTATATGGAAAATCTACGTTAATATGGGTCTTAAGTGAAATTCTGCACGCAGAAATACGGTGTTTTTTCGTTTTCGCTGGACAAGCGTTTAATAAAAACGGAAACAAGCTGTTTATTTCAGACAAACCGTCTGTTTGTTAAAGAAACGTTATCTTTCCGTAAATTGCCGAAAATAATCACAGAAATATGCACGTAAAATTCAGGTTTTTTTTAACAGTGTATAAGAACACTGTTTTACATTTCATTACACATTTGGAGAAAATTGGGCATGGCAGAACTTATTGATTGGATTGTACGGTTTTATAATATTAAAGCCTACAAAGATAAAGTAAATTGTTCATAAAAAATTAACTTAAGTTACTTGTGCCCAATCGTAAAGCCTTGACACTTATAAGTCCCGTTTAAATGACAGTTGTTTTAGTTTTAATGTAGTGTTGTGATAATGGGGATTTTTTCATTGCAACATCCAGTTTCGAAACACGAAAGACTAAAATGGTAAATCATGTTACTTTAACAAAATTTGTGAACCAGTTTAATTTATTCAATTTAATTTTTGTCAGTTTAATTTAGTTATTGGAAATGGAAAGGACGAAAAACGAAATTAAATATCATCATAACGTGCATTTTATGTACAAACTATTTTATTGTCCTTAATGTATTATTTTAAAGTACATATTTTGCTACGAAATAGGCAACGGTAAATAATTGAAAATTAATCTTAATTCAGTGCATAAAAAGTAAACAACTCTGGTATACCTATCATTCAATATTTTTTGCATAAAGTAATGTTACTACACACGACTACTATTAAATCCTCAAAGATAACTTAATTTATTAAATTTGAGTCATTTATTGGTTTATTATTGATTAATTCTCATTTTAATTTATTGGTTTCTTATTGATTAATTCATTTCAATTTATTGGTTTCTTACTGATTAATTCATTTTAAGAAAATATTATTGTATTATTAATTTATTGTTTTCTTATTGATTAATTCATCTTAATTTATTGGTTTCTTATTGATAAATTCATTTTTAAATCAATTGGTTTCTTATTGATAAATTCATTTTTAAATCAATTGGTTTCTTATTGATCAATTCATTTTAATTTATTAGTTTCTTAATAATTAATTTATTGACTAATTTATGGATTTCTTATTGATTCAATTATTGATTTCTTATTTGATATTTTTGAAAACAAAGTATGACATACCTATTTTATATTCCCACCACATTCTACCATTGTCACTATTAATTTTTTTAACCAATAGCCATCCCGGCCCACGACAAACTACCCCCCCATCTCCAATGCTAATCCCACCGAAAACGTCACAGGCGCCCGTTGAGTGGACCGTTTCCCGTGACGTCACTTTGGGGGTGTTTCGTAATCAACATGCTCCCACCGTTGGCCTGCGCCCCTTATAAAAAGGTTCCATTTCGAACATTTTGTCACAAACAATACTCCCTTCTTTTCGTTTACTTGGGCTGTTTGGCGGGAAACAAGAACTTCGACTAAGAATTTAGAACCCCAACAAGTGACTAATACATTCCAAAAAACTTAAGATGTCGAGAAGTGCTAAGTGTCCTATAATTTTGTGGTGTAAATTTGCATTGGTTTCAGTTTTGCTTCAAGTTTCTTTGGGTAAGCTGATTTTTTAATTATTATTAGAAGTTAATAAATATTTTAGAATTTGTGAATAACATTTTATTTTTCATTAAAAACTTCTCTAGATATTATGCCAAAAATAAAAAAAATGAAATCATACTTTTAATACATTTTGGCATAAAGCGGAAACTTTTTATGATATAGTGTAAGCATACGTTAAACAAAACTTAATAAATTATACATTTCTTAATAAAATATAAATACGTTGTATATAAATGCAATTATACATTTTTCTTCAAGACTATATCCAATTTTATTCATTTTGGAAATATTTTAATTAAAACTATTCCAATCCATCGATGTACTGTGCATGGATACGTTTTTTATTTAAATTATTTTTATTTTTAAGTTATTTTAATAAATGAAATATGCAAGACATTTTGTGTTTGATTTTATTGTTAAAAACTTTAATTATTTCGTACTTTAAAGTTTAACTCTAAATTTTAATTTTACTAATAAGTTACCCCCAAAAACGTCTTTTGGACATGGAAATTGGTTTCTCATCCAAAAGACGTAAAACATGCGATTGTACAAAATTATTCACTTTTGGTAGCATGAGATTGTACAAAATTTTTCTTTTAGATTGAATAATTGTATTTCGATTGTTTTGTGATCTGTGTTTAGATTGTTTTACGAGCAACAAAGATAAAAATATGTTTTTTATCCCTTTTAAATTTTCGGAGTTGTGCTGATAAGCCAATAATATTTTCTTCACTAGATTTAGTCCGATTATATTTAGTGGATTGTTGTTTCAATGTTTTGATAAAAAGAACCACTGTATTTATTATTTGCACTTTTAACAATTAAAAAAGCAATTATGATTTTCGTAATTAGATCTTTTGCCAAACTTGCAAAAAACCTGCAAGATTTGAAATTTGTCTTCAAAACAACCTAAGAGAATTTAAACTGCTTGGCTGGTTTGTTACGAGCCAGGACTAGCATATATGTAACAAATATAGAGCTTTTAAAAGTTAAACACAAAATATAATTAAACGCAGACGTCATTCTTTTTAAATTAAAATAGTATTTAAACACTTAAAATATTCAATAAAACAAATTAAGGTTTTATATACCACTAATAGACTGTTCCATTTTATAGCGTCTTAGATACTAAAAATAGTTAGTAGTATCCAAATCGAGCAACCAATTTTGAGAAAACTCCCATCAGTAATTAATTGCTCCCTTTATATCAAATTTGGACTACCACAAAAGCTTTTCGGAAGTCCATAAATGTATTATCCAATATTTACAGTTGATACTTAAGACACATATAAGCACTGTGACTGGAAACTGTACCCTTTTTGTGGTTATCTACCAATTTGTCCCATCGTGACAAGTTATGAGTACGAAATTATATGTTTCTCGAAATTATATTGAGTTTGCCATTGTGGTTTTTTCATACATCAATTTAATAGGCAGCCTTGCTAGTGGTTAAATGAGACCAACGCCCTAACTAAAATCAAAACGTTTAAGATTTTATATGTTACATTCGATTATGCTTTTGTGCAATAGATTTGTACTTTTAACTAGGCACTCCTTTTTAAGAAGAATACAAATAAATGAATAAATTCTGCTTGTTATTCACGTATTTTTAGTTTAATAAAGTACCGGCGACTTCAAAAATTATTCAAAGCTTGTAGTATTGAATACAAATAAAAAAAATTTGATTCTAATGCACTTAACTGAAAAAGTGAATATTATTTAAGTAAGCTTACAGAAATCATTAAAGTATATTGAGGATAAGTACTATTTGTTCTCAATATACCTTAAATGTACTTCATATTTTGTCCTCAATATACTTTAAATTATACTTTTCAGTTTTGGAATTTCGTTGTTATTTAAAAACTTTCGCAGCATGCGCCGAATATAAATTATACTTTTATAAAAAGTATATTTCCATATATCAGTCAATTCTATAATTTTTAGAATCCAATATATGTATATGAAAGATGCGCATGAATAAAAAATTTCCATGAAATAATTTTTATTTTTATATGATAATTTGGCGGAAGCGGAAGCTTATTTTAAATTGTTATAAAGAGAAAAAGTTTTCACAGCAAATTTGTTTGTTTACTTAATTTTAGTAAGAATTCGCAACTAAAAACAAATTTTATAAGATAAACAAATTAAGGTAATATTTTACATTCGAATTTATAAAACTTTACGTATTATTTGGCCCTCAACTTAATACTATAAAGAAAGTCTTCCTTTGGTATTTTTAATATACTTGAGTTAACTCAGCGTGAAATTGAATGCTTCAAAATAGGCGAAAACTTTATTGAAGAAAATTTAGCACGTGTTAGAGAAAAATATTTGCTCTTCCAGGCTTTGAAAACTGCATTTTTGGAAGGAACAAAAAACGATAATTTAGTCCAGAAAAGAACAGAAAACGTTAACAGAATTCCGATGTTTTTTTGTGAGAAAATATATTAAGCGGAGTTGCTTAAGGATGCAAAAAGCTTTATCAAATAAAATTTAAAAAGCAGTGAAAAATCCCTTTCAAAAGTGTTGAAAATTCTATAAACACAAACTGCGCATCATCAAAAACACTGACTGAAAAATACTTGTTTATTTGTAAATGAATTTTTCCCCTAATGCAAATCGTATTTATGGTGTGTCTGCGTAATCTACAGTCTACATGTCTACGCAAATGAATGTCTCAAATGAATTGTTTGCTGTAAAAAAGGGTATATTTTTCAATTTAGAATTTCAAACTGCTTTTTCCTGTCAGGGAAAAAGGAATCGTTAGCAACTATTTTCAGTGAACTCGGCCTCTTTTTCCATTTACAATTTAGATTAGGAGAAACTTTGCCGTATCAACTATGATAACAAAAGAAGCATACAAGCATGCTATACTTTTAAATTCATTTATATTATATATTACTTTATTACTAGTATTATTTATTTTTTATTTAATTTACTTCTTATAAGCTTTCTTCAAGTGGGACAGATACAAAAAGAATTTTTTAGAGTCACAAAGAAAGGAATTACACATCGACAAATAACAACATTTATTGACAAGCACAAACATCCATGCCTTTACCAGGATTCGAACCCGATCCCTGCAGGTCCAAAGGCTAGAACACTAACAATTGAGCCGACGGGCCGGCGAAATCCCCATGAAAGTATTTTATAAACTTTGTATTTTTTTTTTAAATGAGTGGCAATTTTTTAATTTCAAACTGCCAGAATTAAAAAAATATATTATAGAGGAATATATTGGTGTGTTGAAATGCTGCTTTTAAATTTTTATATATCCGATGCAATAATTTCGACAAATAATGGTCCTTACTCGAATACCATTAACATCTTCATTTCTGAATAAATTTATCCTATGATTTCGTGTAACTTAATTTAACCTCTTCAAAGTTTTCTTTTCCATAATCACAATGTTCTCCCATATTTATTATTTCCATAAACTGAAAGAGAAAGCACTTTTTCACTAGTCGCCTTTTTATGACAATCGCCATTAATGGGTGAAACATAAGAAATTAAGTTTTGTAAGATGCGTAAAACAGTTACCTGTAACACAAAACATCTTAGTGTTCTGATAACTATAAATGAAAAAAAAAATAATGCGAAAAAAGGAAAGAAAAATAATATATTTTTTTCTTTATAATTTCTCTTGTTTGACTTTTGTTACAATGCCCATAAACATTTTTTCGCTGCCATAAAAATTTTTTAGAATTATTTATTTCTAGTAGATTCTATCCACAAAGCAAATTTTTCTGTCTTAAATGAAGACAAATAGGAGTCTCAAAAGTAATTTTAGTCGCATTAAGCGCTTTAAATGCCGAATGCATCAGCATTAAGTACAACATAAATTTCTTATGAAAAATGCTGAAATCTTTTTCCGAAAAAAATAGATTTCTGCTTTCGGTAGTTTTGTTCTTTTTATGAATGCTTATGAAAGGGACGATATGACTGAAAAGAAATAAGCTTACATTTTTAGCCAATTTTTCCTTTTTTTTCAATTCCAAAGAATGAAACAGTAGGTGAGTAGAAGTAGGTGTATTGACATGCTGACGTTGTCCATCGGTCCGCCTGTCCGTATCCCATACCGAAATCTGTTCATCCGTCCGATATCAACTTTTTTTTGTTAGAAAGGTATGGCCCAATCTTTTAATCCTTTTGTGCGTGCCTGTCTGTACTTCCGGACGGACATTTAATTACTGTTTGTTGGCGACTTAGCACTCAACTTTAATTTCTTGTCATTTTAATTTATGTCGCGACATCAAAAATGGCATGAGAAATTTTATTTATTTAAAAATAATATTTAAAGCGAAAAATGTTTTTGTTCTTAAAGAAGTATGGAATGACGTCTTAAAATGCATGATAATTATATAGGAAAATATAAAATGATTTCATTTGTCTTTAATAAAATAGGTTATGATTTAGCACAATGCTCATAAGAAAACAAGCTATAGTTTTGCATTCAATTAAATATTTTTTTTTGCCCTCCCTTTTAGAATATAGTATAAATATATTGTTATTTAAAACCAGAATACGTTTTAGTAAGATAAATAATAGGAAACTTCAGTGAAATAAATACTGCTGAGGAATAATAGGTTCAACTTTAGTTTATGGAATCATCCCAGGCAAGTTATAATAAAAATTTAATGCATATTGAATATTAATTGTATATTTTTTGTGTCGCACAGTTCGGAAATGAAACAATTAAAATTGTTTTATTACTTTTATTATTTACAGTTACGAAAATCTGTTATAAAAGCATAACAAATTTAATCTCAGGAAAAATCTTTTTTACTTATGAGAGTTGGAACTGGCTTTTTCCGCATTAATACCCTTTTTATTCTTGCAATAAATGTAATTTTCGAAATTTATAAAGAATTTTTTTATAATATTTTCCTTTTTTTCTTAATTTGAACTGATTTTAAAGAGCATTTCTTCATAAATACTTCTTACTCGGATTTTCTAAACAAATATACGTTCCTTTACAAAATTATTTTGAAAAAGTTATGCAGAGAAAACAACTATCCATATTTACCCTTTTCCAGGTCGTTTGGTAGAACTTATTATTTTAAACGTAACAGAACATGGAAATTAAAACGTGCCAACATCAAAACTGCTTTAATGCAAATAGACGTTTTCAGAATTAGTTTAAAAACTTTTATCGATAACACAAAATAAATCAAGTTGTTAATAAAATGAAACAGTTACTTTTAAGTAGAAATATACAGTTTTTATTAATGCACTAATTTATCCTTAGTTGTAAAACATTAAACATAATTTAATTAACGACATAAAGAAAAAATTACTTTATACACGCATTTATTTTAATATATCTCAACAATATGTTAAATTTGTATGGAAAATAATAATTTATTGCTATGCCCGATAAATTTTTTTGACGTATTTAAAAAATGAATTGATTGAACCTTAAAACCGTTTTAAACTTTGTTTTAAATGCTATTTTTTGATAATCTTTCATTTCAAGATCAATTACTTTGAAGAGCTATTAAAGGGTGATCTAGAAATAAACCGTTTTTTGATTTCCTCTTCCTCAAGAGATATTAGTAAATGAATGATGTTGACAGTTTCGACACATCTTTTAAAATTTCATTTGGATGGTTTAATCCCATTAGAATGCTTAAAAAGTAAACAAAAAAGAGAAATAATAAGCCTACGACAATCATTTTGAAATAAAAAGGGATTGTATTTGGAATTTATAGGACACTTACTTATAAGAGTAAATATTGTATGGTATGAATCATTTTAAAAAGCACCAAAGGAAACTACCGAAATTACTCTTATTATATAAAATTATGTATTCACAATTTTTTTTAATTGAATTAGGAAATTTATAAAAAAATAATTTCATTTACATCCAAAAAATTATTATTTCTCTGCGCATATTTTATAAACGCTAATTTTAACTATGTAAATTGATACCACAGTACACTGTTACTAAAGCTTACCCTGGCGTAGTAGCCAGGCTTGTCAAAGACGGCAAATATCAAAGGATTTTACTTTACATGCGAATGAGTACTATTGGTCGAAGTTCCAATTTTTTTAGAATTTTAGAACTAGCAATTTAGAACTGTGCTCTAGAAAAGGGTCTTACACTTGAACTGGCACCCAAGAAAACTTCGTGAGATATTGCACAATCAGAAAATAATTGTGTTCCAACAGCACCAGTGGAACACAAGTATTGCGTAAAAATGCCACCATTAAAATCATGTGTTGTTTCTAATGAAGAATTGTGTTTTTGAAACACGAACACAAATTGGTGTTGTTACAATACACTTGTGACTTTACTGACATTTTGACAGACAAAAACTTTTTAAATCTATAAAATATGCCTACAAAAATTATAGCATTTAGTTTTAAACAGATTTGTAAGCCATAATACATATTTATTAAGCTTTATTTTACTCATTCATTCGAAATATTAAAAAGCAGATGCTAATCTAAATTTTGTAAGAATGCATTCATGCTACGCCTTCTGTACTATTTTTCTGCTATTCATGCATTAGCATTTGGTAGCAATTTATTTTTTGTATTGTATATACACAACTTGTAATAACTGGAGAAAACTGTATTGAAGGCCAACACAAGGAAGTGTACACTTATACCTTCGGAACTTATGACATATTTAAACAGCCACGTCTGTTCCACGGTAATTCGAATTTATATTCTATTATCAATTACGTTTTATAGGATGGCAGTGCTTAGGCGGAATTTAAACCCTTTTTTTTATCTAGAGTAGGTTAAATTTCTATTCCAATATGAACACTTCTAGGCTACGGTGGGATCATAATATATGTTTAACAATTTATCCATGTAACAGTTTCAGTTTTATCAATTTGAATGGAGAAATATTTATGATTAAATTTTAAATTAAAAATTAAAAAAAAAATAACAAATTCAATTATTATAATTAACCAAATTTTCAATTAATTATTATTAATTTCGAAATGGGCTCCAAATATTGTTAACAGATTATTGGAAGTATACCAAAATTTAACGCAGAAAAATGTTTTTCAATTCTCCCCATTATGCGACAAAATTGCATTATTCTAGAACGTATCTAAATTATAAAATGAAGATTTTTGATTTCCAAAAAAAAATATCATGCAATAATACAAACAATAACAGGACAAACAAAAAAAAGTTATGATGATAAATTATCATGTAATTAATGTATAATCAAATATTTTTCATAAATACATTTTGCAACAAAGCAGTTGGGTGTAACTCTTACTGATTTTAGTGCCTAGAAAAAATCCTGTCAACGTATGGTTGGGTATGGTATGATATGGTATGATACATATATATTCCAGCTTGTATGCTTGTTCTGAGAACCGCTTATAAGCTTTCGTCAAGTGGGACAGACACAGAAAGAAATTTTACAGTCACAAAGAAATGAATAACACATAGACAAATAACAACATTTATTGACAGTCACAAACATCCATGCCTGACCGGGATTCGAACCCGACCTCAGCAGCTCCAAATTCTAGTACACTAACCATTCAGCCACCGAGGCGGCCTGTCAACGTTTTTACTATAAAATAAACATGCTTCAAAAACATAAATATGCATGAGACTTCAAAATATCACGGATTTACGTCAAAATTTTATCGAAACGAATTTACATTCTCCCAGGAGCAGGCTGTTATATAATTCCAAATTCATGCATATATATAGAAATCATACGAAAAACGAAATGCTGCAGCTTCACATAATATTGACATCACAATTTTATGCAATCATGTCAGATTTCCTAAACCTGTTGGTTAGTGACACTGACATGTCATATTTTTCAAACGAACTTTTGCTACTATGATATATTTGCTAGGTTTTTTTTTTAAAGAACCCCGTTATTAAACTGTAAATATCTTTTGAAAGGATGTTTTTTGTTCGTAGTTTTAACTTGGGAATTAATAATAAGCCTCAAAAAGAATCCGAAAATTAAGAAGCGAATATTACGCTGAAACTTAGTTAAACTTTAGCAGACCCCACGAATTTTGATCGGTTTAATGTTGTTAATTAATGAATAGTAGTAATAATGATACAAAAGGCTAATAAATTTAAAATTAATAAGGAAAAATCATATAATTATAATTTATTTCAAGTGTTATGTATTTTTGCAAATATCTCTCTTTAAAGATTGCTCTAATGAAAATAACCGTTACCAATAGGGTCAAGTGGGGTAAGTGTGATAGGGTTTCTGCATTTTTCATTAAGAAAATTCGTTCTCTGCTTCAAGTAAATTCTAAATCCTAAAATTGGTGGTGAATTATTATAAGAAACATACATATGTAGAAAAAAATTATATGTTTGAATTCCAATTTTAAGTGTACAAAATTTGCATTTCAAAATCCATTGCTGTTTTATCACACTTACCCCACATAGAAAGATCCACATAAAAAGAAGACAGTTGCACTTAAATTCAAAAGCTCAAAGCTTTCTTTAAACAAAAAATATGGTCAATATTTCTTTTTAGTTTAATTATAAAAGGTCTAATGTTATATATTGCAAACTTTCAGATTTTTAGAATGATTTCCAAGGTTACAAGAGCTGTTTATCACACTTACCCCCAATCACACTTACCCCACTTGACCATACCAAATATTTTGAGTTATTTTTTATGTTCCTAGCTTACTAAAACAATCACTGACAAATAATAAGTTGTCACTAATTGTAATCAAAATTAACCATTACAATCACCAACCTTTTTGACGTAACACAGAACCCCTTTCACTTTTCTCTAAGTGTAATGGAATCCAACGTTTCTGCATTTGACAAATACGTAAACTACGTGAATCACAATGTGAGTAACATCTTAAGCCTAATTTAAGAAAGAGGCAACTCCAGGTAGAGAGTAAATTCAATTACGCACAGAAATCTATTGTCTAAAATGCTCCCCGAATCGGGAAAACCTTCGATAGGGGGTTTCAGAGAAATGCACCCGGTTATTTTATTAAGAACGGTTACTTTAGGAATAGGGTTCATAAGTCAAATATACTTCCACATTGAAATATCTGCAAATATCTATTTCCATATTGAGATATCTACAAAAAAAATATCGACATCCATATTGAGAAAACTACAAATATCTATTTCCATATTGAATATCCTCACATATATAATTCCACATTGAGATAGCTACAAATATTCATTCCATATTAAAATAACTACAAATATTCATTCCATATTGAGATAGCTACAAATATCTACTTCCATATTGAGATGCTTAAATATGAATTTAGTGTCAACATTTCAAATAAAATTGGGAAAATATGTTCGAAATAGTAATGCTTAAACTTAAAATTAATTATAAAAAAATTCAATATAACAAATATATAATAACAATATAATAACAATATCTCAATATAATAACAATATCTCAATATGGATTAAGACAAAATAAATTTGGAAAATGCAACAAAACAGCTATTCTGATACCAAAATTAGATAAATTGCACAAATTCAATCAAATTCTTTAATTAATCGTTACGCTTTTTACTTTTGTAGTAAAATATTTTTTTTTACTAAACAAATGTTGATGCTGTATTTAAGGATAATTTTGATCTTGCATTTTATACATACTAAGACATAAGTATTAGTTTGATACTTTATTTAACATTCCCGGTGATCATAATTGCAAATGGAGTAAGTAAATTAAGCAGACTTGATTCAGACTCTTCTGTTTATTTTCGTGAATTATCGAAGAGACATTCTGAGAATGTTTACAAATTCCCTGATAAGACGCAAACCATGCCTCAGGCTTCACAAAACTTCGGTGGGATAAGAAGAGTTATTTAAAGTTACGTGTTTAGAGAGAAATATTCAACTTGAGTATTACAACTTGGATCATAAAATATACTGTTAAGCTTTTGCAATTGAGTTAAGACAATCTTTCGAAACTTAAATAAAGGACGTCATATCTTTTTGCTCAGTAGAACCATTTTATGATATCCATTTATTGATGTCAGTCAGAGTGTTCTAACTTTTGGGAATTTCATCTCTTGAAAAAAGAAGTATAATTAATTTATTGAATTTAAAAGCACTCTAATATAAGCAATATGCTTTGCTAAATGAACTACTAATTAATATTATAATTTAGAAATTACAAATTTAAGATAAACGAAAATATTTTTCTTGCGAAATTTATTATCGATTATACCGAACGAAATTATTATTTGTGAGGTATATGACAACGTCTGACGTAGATAGAATGTCACCTTAGACGTGGCCGTTATATTTGTTCATTTAAATGCGATATCACACCTGAACGCGAACAATCTCCCATGTTAAATTACGACTCTTACGACCGCGAATCGAAATTACGAAGCTCTCTTCTATTAGGTGAAAGGAAATAATACATAAAACCCATTTACCATAATGGTATATATGTTAACCCTTTCAGTCCCAGTGATGCCATTTTGCATCATCACTTTCAATATTTTTTTTCTAAATGTTTGTGTCCCGTTATGACATCCAAACACACATAATTCGATTCTTCACACTTTGTTCTATTAGACAATATTTTACATTAATCTCAATAGAAATCAGAACTACTATTTTTTTAATTCAGAAAATAGCTAACAAGCGTTTCACCTAATTTTCGAAAAGTTCACTTCAGTTCCTCATATTTAAAACACAATTTAAACTATTTCGGTTAAAAATATTATTAATTTTTTTTTAATAATATGGTCAGATACCTTAAAATATATAACTCGAAGTGCTTTTAGGTAATATATATATTTTTATTTTGTTGTTTTACACAGTTAGAAAATTTTGGCATTATTTCAAAAACCATACAAAAATTTAAATGAATATTTTTTCTTATGGAACTTTTATTTTTGACCTAAAATAAGCTTATTTTGTGAATATCAGATGCTTCTGTAGTGTAGTAAATTTTTTGGACTGAAAGGGTTAATATCTTCCAAAGGACGGTACTTTATGAATTGGATTCGACTTGTGTAATCACTTGCCTTTGCAACGGCTTTCGTATCGGATAATTCTTAACACTAAGTTACGCTATCGAATCGAATCCAAATGATTGAGCGGAAAATTTATACTCTGTGTCATCAAATGAAGTAATAAACAACAATACAACGACACTAAAAAACGGAGTTTTTCAATATTGAACAAAATCGAAAATCTCTTGATTTATATCGTAGTCACCGCGATGCAGTGTTTAACCGCCCTCATAAAAGGACCAAATTTCTACAGAAATATCCCCATTTCGCCCATTACCCCACAGCGGCCAAAACAATTTCGGATAGCTTGGGTGTCAATCCCACTTTGAGGTTTATTTGAAGGAGCTGATGTTGGTTTTAGAGGAGTTTAACTTCAAATTTAATATTTAAGTTAGGCACATCTTTGCCTTTTTTTTACAGCTTGACTTCACGAACGAATAATTTTTCATACATATGGAAATCGGCTCAGTTTCAAAATGAATATGTCTCTAGCTCAGTTACTGTCTTCCTTTCTGTAATTAAACTGATTGCGGAAGAAAATACTGTAACGCGCCTCCACAGAAAATATAACTCAGTTTTTTAATTATTCATGTGATGCGAAAAACTTTGTATCTTGTACATGAAACAAATGAACCATTAAAAATGAGCCATTAACAAATTTGAAAATGCTTCGTTGTAGGGGAGGCAAGTGTAGCCTAATATGAATATTAATGGACCCTCAGTTAGCTTCCCAAGCGAGCACGGTACTTATTTATCGACCCCCAAAAGTATGAAGGACTGATTGAACCCATTGTCATCTACATGGCCAGTATACATTGTTAAATAGTTCGGCGCGAGATTGCACCGTAATCCTGGAACTCTCTCTATCTGCCACTACTATTTGGAGCGTGCGTTTACCAATTTTGTAGTATAACCATTACTTTGATTCACCGCATGTTAAATCAACGTTTGAATATTGGTGACTGCTAGAAAATTTCAGGATTCCGCCTTGTCTTGCCTTGAAACTCGTCACAGTTGCCACGCCTTATAGGCGTATGAGTTCGGTTCAGTGCGACCTCCTTAGCAACTGCCCAGCTTGGCCAAGCAATGATGGTCTCTCTCCTTCAAGATGTTACGTCGCCACATCAGCCTGCTTGGTCGGGCTCTCTTCCTTTCTTCACCAGGAGACCAAATAAAAGCGATCCATTCAGATGAATCGGGTCTCCTTCTTAGAACATGACCGACCCAATGTCATCTTTTAATCCTTTGCAATTTGTCAAGGGTTTGTCTTGCATTCTTGTACCACAATATTTTATTATATGCAAACAGGATCGATAACATGGAAATAAAACACGAAAACAACTTCACCATCATCAAGGCTACAGTTCGTTTGGCATTTAAGTTTTCGGACACGTCCAGTTTCACGAGGATCAACGGCTATACCAGTGTCCGTTAATCGATACAAGGCATACCATAGAATCGTTATCGCCAAAAAAGAGAAGAGGGAACACAGACTCGCAGTAGGGAGCTCTAGGAGCAATACCTTTAATCCTCCTTGGATATTATGTGTTTCCTTAATAAAAGACACTGAAAAAATACACAGGAAACACGGCCTATTTATGGATAACACATATTAGACACGTAACAATCTGTGTTTATAACCGAAAGGACAGTTATTTGCTTAGTTAGTTTCGCGAAGGTAGGATTTTATGTTGGAGGTGTTCATGTGAATGTATTTGTGTGTGTATATTCATATAAGTGAAAATTAACTAAAAGAAAGAAAATTTAGTTTGGGTAAAATGTTAGTTTAACTGATAACGTTCCAAACAAATTTTAAAATGCGTTATTTCTAGTTTTCCTAAAATATATTAGCAGTCTCCAAAAGTTTCGACACATATTCAAAATTTTCTCTTCAGAAATCATGTAAAAGCTAGCACTGGTTAAATATATTTTCGTTAGATAAAAAAATAAATTATCTGGAGCAGGATATAATGAGACCTTTGTGTGCCTCGAAATTCATACAAAACATTTATTGGAAAAAAAATAAATAAAATTATTTTATCCAAGAGTTTAAAGCAAGCAATTTAATCAAATATATTTTGAACCCCATCAGTTTTTTCAATGTTCATTTGCTTTTATTAAGTTGTAATGAATTTAAAAAGTAGATTTTAAGGAACTCAACATTTTGTTGTGTACCAGGCATTGATCGCAGCTGTGAACAGTTTTTCTCTGTGCAATACTAGCATTCGCTGTTGTATAAAACCTATGAGTTTAATTATTCCTCTAATTTCAATTAACGTTTTAATGTCGAACAAAGCAGCAGAGTTCATTACACTGCATTTTATTATGAAAATCACATTGCTTTTGTGGTCGACAATGTGTGGAAACCTAAATTTTTATGTACTGTTTTAATTGACAATCTAAATGTTACAAAACAAATTCTTCTGTGCAATGATTTGATATAGGTTTTGTCTTAGCTTGTTTTTCCCATAAACTTCTCCGCAAAAGGAGAGAACACAATATAAAAATTGTCCTTTGAAATCAGCGGACCGAAAGTCTCAAATTTCTCCGCAACGATCATAATTAACCGTCAACTTCAATAACAAAGCCAGAGAAGATCTCACAAACATGATGGTAAATGGAATTTTCAATGTTCCTAATGCCGAAGATCAAGAAACTAGTTTGGACGTATTCGAAACCTTAAAAATGTGGTCGAGTAGTTTCGATCAGAACGAGTGAATCAGAAGTGAACGAGTAGTTTCGATCAGGTTTCGAGACAGATTGTGCTCATCCTCGGAGCAACGTCACTCGGAACTATGACGTCAAAATTACCGTCCCTGAGCGTGTTTGGGAAAGCTTCTTCGGCCATAGTAGTTGAGTAGGCCGTGTCATATTACAATTTTTTAATAATGTGTTTTTTAATCGTTTCAGGTTTGGACATTTCCGACGACGAGAACCACCAAGCCCTAGTCCAACTAGGGCGGATCGAAAAACCAGGGTTCTGGACCTTCGTCGAAGACAGCAACAGCCAAGCTAACGGCGTCATTCCGTTCGCTAGGCTCGGTCGCAAACTCTTCAAACTTCCACAGACTCTAATACCTTACCCGAGAACAGGACGGGAGCTGTTCGACACCGACATTTTCGACTACGACGATTCCTTGATGTCTGATTACTCGTGGCATAACCTTGCTGATGGTCCGATGGCGGATTTCTTCATGGATGGAAAGTCCCTGATTCCGAAGAGGGCCATTGCTGCTTTTCCACCAAGGTTCGGAAGGAAAAAGAGGTCGTTGTCTGCTGAGGATGAACAAATGGAAAATGAAGATTCTGAAAGAGGTAAGTTTTAAGATTATTGCTTTTAATTCTCTTAGGGACACTTACATATAAACCCGTCAACAGTCTATAAGATTTTCTAGCAGTGCATATAATTTTTTTAAATTATAAATTTCATTATTACTGGTTTTAAGATATGAATTACGAAGCAGTTATGTTTAATCATCTTCCTACTGAAATGAACTTTAAAACACTTAAAGAAAATAATTTTCCAGTGCATTCCAATGCAGTGAAAAAAAGATTATACTTCAGTAAAATTGATAGGTCTTCAGCAGCTCTTAGGTAGTAAATGGTATTTGTTTGAAGTTATTGCAAGATTTAAGCAAATCTTGAAATTATTTTTCGATGTATTGGCTCTTTTATGAATTTTTAGCTTGAAAATTCCCTTTTCGGGAAACTAAAAGTAGCTTATAAAAGTACACATCCGATGTGGAGACTCGAATCTTTAATATATGAAAATGTTTTCATTATTTTTGTGTACAAATCTCAACTTCTTATTCGCTAAACTTTATTCCAAGATTAATACATATTTGAAACCCAAACTATATGAAAATTCAGCAAAAAGCTATTTTTATGGTTACATATAGTCTAATTTTCAAAAATGCAATACTTAATTATTTAAACAAAAAATTTAAAGGATTTATAGTAGTTTTTTTTAATGCTATTTTCTTATGGTCTGTCGATGTAAAAAAGATTTAAGTGAATATAAAAAAAATACTAGGTTATCAACTCCAAAATATATACTCATATATCCTATCCTACTAACTCTTTTGAGATTAATTTGATTGTTTCCGATTAAAAATCTATGTGGAAAGTAAAAGAAAAAAAACTGAAAAGTAAATTGAGCATAAGAAAAACGCATAATGGTTAGTGTAGAATAAAAGCATATGCTTATTAATCGCATGAGATAATTAATTATCTTTTTTATTGATTTTAAAAAGTTTGGATTGATAATATTCATGCAAATTTTCATCAAAAATTTCTTAAACTACGGATATATTACGCTACACACGGGATCAAGGCAAACAAAAGCTCGTAAAACTAGGGATACGTAAACATTTTCCTTAAATTGGCAGTAAAATTAACCGAATACGTAAGTATCTTCAAACATAACGACAAACCAATGGAGACCAGTAACTTGTTTAACCTATAAACCGATGGTAGAAAGTCGCCAAGGCAATTTCCAAGCACATATAACTCAATTATTTATCATTACAATAAATTTAAATTAAACTATCATAGATAAAAAAAAATATTTTAATGTAATTTTTAGGTGGCATAAATTACCGATTTTTCATGCTCAATATTGTGTTTATTTTTTCCTTATAAAAATAAAGTTGTTTCTGATGAATCATAAAATAAAAAATCGATTGATGAAGTCTAATTAATTATTAGATAGTTTTAATGAAGACTATTTTTTTAAAAATTGCTGTCAAAATAAGCTTTGCAACATCATTCTCGTGTGTTATTTATTTTAGTAATTTTTTTAGCTTATATGAACTAGGAATAATTTTCTTACTGGATTGTCCAAGAAAGTAAAAATGAAATAATGGAATGGATAAATAAATAAAATATAAATTCACTTTTGTACTTGGATAAGGAAAGAGGACAACAGCAACATATCTAGAAGGATTGAAATATAGGTTTATACTGCTTCCAATGGTTTGGGTTTTTCTAGTGGTAAAATTGACAAAATGTTAAAGTTCTTGTACACTAGGCCAGTACTAAGTGCCAATCGATTGCGGATAGGAACTGTTAGCTTATTTTTCTCTTGTAAAGATTACTTTTCACAACCTTGAAAAGTAGGGCATGGCATAACATTTTATGCGGAGTCCCCATAATTAAAATATGAAAGCCATTGAACTAAAACCCCACATAATCTACCTTCAAGATTGAACTATACATAAATTCATGATGTAATGATTTCGCACAACGGAAGGTTCAAACTTACAAAATAACCAGCTCAAACTAACCAGCCTACTAAACTTAAATAAGTGGCACACTGGAAGCCCTTTTCTTAGTAAACAAATCGGGGTTTATTTCATTCTTTTTAAGCGTTTTGTTCTTCCATTCTGCCTGGTGGTTAATATATTAGAACAATATTATTGCAGTTAAGGTAGGAGTAGAATTTTTCTGATTTGGTTGAAAGTGAGTCTTCGGCAGAGGAATTAATTATTGATATTATATTTCAGCACAAGACAAAGACTCCAGATCCCCTAGCCGCAACTGGTTCAATCTCGGTGACTTCGAAGCCGACATGTTCCTGCGACAGGACCGCAAACCGAAAAGCAAGAATTCCTTCGTCCCCAGAGTCGGCAAGAGGCATTTCGAAAGAGGCATGGACGAGATCCCAGAGAACAACAAGCGGGCCAAGATCTTCCAACCCAGGGTCGGAAGAATCCCTTCGTCCATGCTCTCAAGAATGGAATCCGACAACCCTCGAGGTTTGTTCCAAGTCAAGAGCCGTGGAGCCTTTATACCCAGGGTAGGCCGGAGGGCGGCCTTTGTACCTCGGATGGGCAAGAAGGCGAAGTTCTCACCAAGGGTTGGCAGAAGAAGCGAAGACGATGACAGAGAATGAATAACTTTGTTTCTTTTAGCCCTTTGTTTCGTTCTGTTTCTGTTCGTCGGAGTCTGTTTGATTTTTGCGTTCGTATTGAATGTCATTTTGGATTTGGTTACAAAATGTTGTACAAAACAATATTGTAATTGAAGGATACAATTATTCATAATAATAAAAGAAAATTGAGTTATTTAATTTAACTCAAAAGTATGTATGGGACACGTGTAATAAATTGTAAAATATATATGTTTGTTAAGAAGTGTCGTCTTTCTTTCATTATTTATGTCGTAATTTATTATAGGCCTTACATTGTCCTGACTTATTTTTTTAAATTAATTTGCATCGATCGTTTTCAATAAAAATATTATTAAAAATTATAATAATACAAACTTTGGAAAATATTCTAGATAAATAAACTATACACATCGACTTTTTGCTAAATTCATCTGCTTTAGAAGTCTAGGGTTTTGTAGCACTCTAAATTAGAAAATGGTCGAAATAACAACACTATAAATAAGATAACTGGATTTTTTTTATGATTCCGGCAGAAAAATTCGGTTTTCAAAACTACAAAAACTTACTCTAAAATAACATTTCAATTTTCCAAAACACAGTCTGTTTTGGCAGTCTTCCCTGACAGCCCTGCTTCAAACTATTTGAACTGATAGACCAATCTACACCTCCCTCCTAACTCTATGGGTTTTTTAGTAAGTGAGATGCTTAGCGGAAGTTTTGAAGCCGCCTGAAAGCCTTCAAGTCGAATTTATAAGATATTCAAGCGTATACAATGGATTCAATCGGTGAACCTGTTTTTTCATTGGAAGGTTTGGTTGTTATTAGACAAGCAATTTTAAGGCTTACTAGGCGATAGCGCACATGTACTATTGTAGAGTTCAGATCTTAGTACGAGCTGTGTAAGTGTCTGTTGATCAGATCAGCTATTAGGTGAAAGGTAAGGTAGGAGTAGGTACATATATATTCCGGCTTGTGTGCTTGATCACAGAACCGCTTATAAGCCTTCGTCTAGTTAGACAGATACAGAAAAAGTTTTACTGTCACAAAGAAAGGAAGTACACCAAGGGCGAAGGCGTGAATCAAACTAGCACCCGTTACTTCGCGCAGACTGCTGGCCTGCGATTCTAACCACTCGGCCACCCGGGCCTCAGCGAATAGATGAAGAAGTTCATAAATTAAAACCAGCAGATTATTTTCAGCGACTCCAGTTTTGCTATTGACAAACCTTTTTCTATCTGCCTCGTACCAACTAGTTAATAGCTTTATTGCATTTTAACTAACTTTACCAAACCATGGCATAGTTACCAGCAAATAATTCACAACGTGTTTGTTTGGGCTAAATATAGAAGTGATCAATAGCTTCACTGAGAAAACATGTTTTTACATTGGTTTTTGACTTGGCAGCATGTCCTGTGTTATCCCTACTTCTTTGCTGGGCTACTTTCAATTGCGCCACCATTACATCATCCGTCTTACCCAAATCCCTTAGCTTTTTTGCTAACTCAAATTTAAAGCCCTAGAAAATAGATTTCTTAAACTTTCCCTATGATGGTTACAAAATCATAGACTTAAATCGTTATTTATTCCGATTATTTCATCAAAATATATAATGTATATAGTAATGCATTAATTTAACTTTTATTTACTGTCTACAAGTGCGTTCAATGCCAAATTATAGTAAATCAATGGTATTTAGTAATTATTGAAGCTTCGCTAGTATATCAAAACCATATTTATTTAGGTAAATAAACAAATTGCAACATGATCCACTTTAATTTGAGAAAGGTTACTTATTTTCAGCTTTCATTTAATACCTCATGGCGCACACTATATGTTGGAAAAGATATCGCCTGGGGTTGTTTTATCATATTGGTCCAACTTAGTAAACTCTTACAAAATTTATCTAAATTTTAGAATAGTTTACCTACTACAATTTTAGTGGAAATTGAAAGATTTTCATTAATATTTAAAAAAATCTGCGATTAGTGATTTTATTTTGTTTTTATTTAAATAAATTCCACTTCAGAGTTTACAAACACAAAGAAGGACGACAAAAACACATAGACAAATAACAACATTTATTGACAAACACAAACGCCCATGCTTTCCCTTATGCCTTAACGGGATTCGAGCCCGAAAACAGCAGCTAAAAAAGCTAGCGTCCTAACCATTGCGCCGCCGGTTCGGCCC